>JAJJMC010014301.1:1617928-1818913 GCA_023531435.1 Papaver californicum | reverse complement strand
AAATTAGAGGAGGTCATTCGTGAATCGTGGTCTTAATTCCAACTACTTTTGTATGGAGCATAAGCATAAATTGCGCCCCACCCGTTGTTCATTGACTCGTTTATGCAGTCACTTGAAATTGAGGATTTCAAAATGTTCAAAAATAGGATCAAGCATAGACAAATGCAGAGCTCTTTGATCGAGTTTTTTTATAAGGTCATTTTCGCTTCGGCTTCGTCATTCATTAGTTATGTTTCTCTGATCGAGTTTAAAGTTGAGACAATACGAGGTAATAGCGAAAAAAACTTCAATTGACCAAGATAAATAAAAATGCTATCAACCAGGTCATGTCCTTTGTTTGTTTGTTTAAACCGATATTTAGTGTTTGTTTAAACCAAAACTTGAATTAGCCTACATGAATAAAACAAAATATACTGAATCAATCACCAATTTAGGATCTTGTTTTGACCAACTATTTCGATAGATAAAAACTGAGACATTACATTACAAACTACAAACTTCACCAAAATAAATAGAGACTTTCAATACATTCCAGGAAAAAACAAATCTTGAACCAAGGTATTCATGAATTAGGGAATATGCAGTTTGAACAATTACGCTAGGTAAAACTCACCTCAACTGAATCAGAAAGTCTTCTAAGATGACATAAGTAAGATTTAATGCACCAATCCCAAAATCAAGCACCTGGAGATACTACGATGAGCTCAAGTAATACAAGAAAGCTCTTAATCAGCAGACTGCAAATTTCTTAATTAACGAGATTTACCTGCATTAAGACCACCTCCTGCAGTATACCATTGTTCTCATTAGTAACCCGTAATAACATAATGCAAATAATTGTAATCAAATCCATTGTAATCATTTGCGAAATACATTGTAATCCAATCCATGAGGGCTTCTACTGTATCCTAAGCTGCACCGATTAACAACGCCAAAGATATAAAATCCATCTTCAAATTTAGTTATTTAATTCTTGATTCTGCCTCAACTTGTGGCATCTGCAACTTTCTTATAAAGTACTGTTATTACTAAGGAAATGCCTGTGTAACATTACACTTGTCAAAGGAAAAATTGGAGCATATCTTCACTTAATTTACCTAATGTGTCCCTTGTGTCTTCAATCTGCAGAAACCCTTACATGTTCGCAAGTTGCCCATTGCTCACATTTACACAATCATATTGTATTCAAGATTGTATTCTTAGTTGACAAGATCAAACTTAACTTAATAAACTTCAGTAGTGGTTCTGAATTGCAGCTTGCAGGTGTTATAGTATAGCAAAAGCGAACACCGTTGTGTTGCATTTGACGCTAAGCAAACTGATCACCAGCACATTATACACTGCATCAGTTACTATTATATGCTTGTTATATGCACTAGTTACACTCACACTGTCACTGTGAACTTACTTAAGAAATCAGTTATCACTAGATGGACAGAACCTCCTAGTGGCTGGTACAAAACGAATATTGATTCTTATGTTACGGCTAACTCATTCATTGCTGGTATAGGCATGATCCTTCGTGATGATGCAGGGAAGTATGTAACTTTTAGACGATGCGTGGCTAGACTAAAACCTAGAGATTGTCTGGTTATTTGAAGGAAGTTAATGGTAGGCCGAACTGAATGTCAATCAGGTTATAAAAAGAAAGTGATAATCAGACAGTTATGGATACTCTTGGTCTTAGATGGGGAAATCACAAACTCATTAGGGGCGGGTGCTATGGATTTATTAGGGAATACACCAATTTGGAAGTCTACTTATGTGAACAGGAAATGCAATGACGTGACTAGCAATATTGCTAGTTTACATTTGACACACTAACATCCACCGTACAACCAATTGGTTGAATTCTGGCATAAAAAAGTTAAACATGCAGAAGCAACAACTATGAGTGCATTTTTTTTTGTCTAAGTTGAACCTTCTACCAATTTGGCTTAACAATGTGGGCAATGCTGAACAAAGAAGATGTTCAATACTCCAAAAGGTAAAGGGAAGCCACTTGAGATGGCAAAAGAGCTACACTTCAGATCATGGAAGTAAGTGTTCCTATATAAAAGCAAAAGCTTTCAAAATTTATAATACTCTAGACACTAAACTATGAATAGCATTCTCTACGTCTCAATCAGGGTTCATATTTCCTACAAAGTGGCAAGTATCTATGTTTTTAGTTTCTTCAGTTAATTAAAACTTGAAACATCATTATACTAAAAGAACAAACTACCAGGTTAAATTCATGCCAGATACAAAGCTATTAAACATTAAAATGTAAAATCGAGACCAAACCTGTCAAAGATCAGGAATTTTGGATCCAAAACATTTCTCTCCTCTCTTAAGACTGTGCATCATTTTCTTCAACCTCTCTCTACAGCAATAGCATACAGGAACTCACTTCTCTTCTTTAGACACAGAGACATTGTTAGAGCAATACGCCATAATCAAATAGATCAATAAAAAGGCATTCTCAAATCAACAACGTAAATAGCCTAAATCTTCATTCATAATTTTAATAAAAAAAGTTATTATTATTCTACAAAATCAAAATTGAAAATCAATCAATGGATCTTTACTCATTCCAATACAACATTAGCACCCAATTCTTTAAGTTTCTCTAAAATCGGATTAGCTTTTTAGTGAGTCCATTTTTCAAAACAACAGGAGCTTTCTCAACCAAATCTTTAGCTTCTTTCAATCCCAAATCAGTAAACTTCGCACTTCTTTAATAATCTTAATTTTCACAGAGAGAGACCTAACTAAGTTTGCAATCATCGTGATGGTGTTGAATGATCCATATTCGTGATGGTGGTAATGTTGCAGTAGATGGAACTAGTTTTTCTCCTAAGGCGGCTCAAATTGGAAGAGAGACAAAGAGAGAGAAAAACAAATACTAATGAAGAGATTTTTTTTAGGGTTTTGAAAACAAAAATTTAATGGCGGATAAGCCACCTCATACGGATCATGGAAAATTTTTAAGGGTCCAGATTCGATGTCCGATGCTCATACGGATTGTGTATTAGTTTCTTTTGTGATTTTTGTTGTGTTAAAACGAAAATTTGAAAGGTGGATAACGGATTTCGGATGTCGGAAGCGGATATTTCAATCGGATATTTAAAGTTATCGTAACTAATGGATTTTGGAAATTATAATACATTAAAAAAATTTATTTTTTTTGTAACTAGGGTTCTTAGTTTGTCATTTGTTTTAGTGTTATGATTTGATGAATTAGGTTCAACCCCGACCATTAACTTCACTTAATCGATTTTTACTAGATTCCGTGGGTTTATTTAGTTTTCAGTTAATTTAAATCAAATTTCCATCTAGTTCACTTAATTTTGCTCGTTATACGTCAATCTTACCCGATGTCAATCGACCTTATTCAATTTCTCTCATATTTTATCGGTTTCTCTCGGAGAACACTAACTAGTTTACTTTCCTGATCAGGCTCTAAGTCAGGGGCAATTATAGTAGGAAGAGTATTCTCATTACCTAGAAACGTATATTTCAAAGTATATGTTAACGACTTTAATTCAAGGGAGGGAGCTTTAACTGGACATGGGACATGCATATCTACAGTGTGAGGATGAGGTTCAGGTTTACGTTGCCATTTCCCATAATCCAAAACTGGTGCAGAATCTAACGACGCATTAATTTTTCCAAAATGACTATCCTCATCATCAACACTATTGGTTCTAAAAGTGTTCTCAATTAGAGAATTAATCATGCAAACATACTCATAGTGGTCATGGTATGAAGGGGCTTGAAAGGCTTTAAAATTATTCACTGAGATTTTTTGATTGCCAAAAGAAAAATTCTCATTGACCATTTTAACAATTGATTATTGCATTAACAATTGCTAAGAACGGTCGACCTAGGATGATTGGAATTTTGGATTTCTTAGTCTGAGATAGGTTGAGTTTCTAGAATCACAAAGTCAACTGGATATATAAAGTTTTCTACTTGAACCAACACATCTTCAATAATTCTATGTGGAATGTAATCAAGAACGAAGGCATATCAGAACATCAATAAACATATTATTAGATCTTCAAAGAACAACATGAAAAGTTTACAGGAATTCACAAAGAAAACCTCCCCAACCAAACTACCAAATCAAAGAGAGCCCATTACAACAAATCCTTAATTTTTCCCCAATTCTGACTTTTAGAAAACAATTCAGTTTCCTATTTTAAATCAAAATCCACATCGTAATCAAAAAAATCCCTAATTGGAACATTTGGGAACCCCACTTTACAAATCTAAGAGAAATTGAAAAGCTCTAATTTTTCTCTTTTGGATAGATTTCAAAAAGAAAGAAAACAAAGGTGAAAGACTTTTCACGAATAAATCAGAAGTGAAAGAGAGGGATTAAAGCTTCAATATTGCTTTTAGTTCTTAATAAAAAAAATCTCTAATTGAAACATACTGAAACCCCACTTTACAAACCAGAGAGAAATTGAGAATCCATGATTCATTTCTTTTGGATTTTCGATTTCAAAAAGAAATAAATCGAAGAAGAAACTGAGAAAGAAAGAAAGTGACACATTAGTGAGGGATCAGGAGTTTTTTTAGAATAATTGAAACTGAGAAAAATAGAGAAATTCGTGAGATCGAAGTTGAAGTTTAAGTATTTTTCTGGGATCAGGCGAGAGTTTCTGCCTCACAGGTTTTCAATTTTAGAGATTTAACGAACATAACCTTTAGATTGTGAACCCTGTTTGGCTCAAAGGCTTTCCGCCTCACAGGGTTTCAAGTTTAGAGAACATAAACTTTAGATTGTGAAACCTGTTTGGCTCAAAGGGTTTCTGCCTCAAGGTTTCAAGTTTTCATAAACTTTATGAAATTTACCGAATATGAACCCTGTTTGGGTTTAGGTAAGTGCCGTTTTGGTGGAAGGTTACGAGAGGATTTGGATCCATCAATGAAAATCTTTAAAAGTTTATGTGTGTTATAAATCATTTAGTCCATAATTTATTTCGTAAAGTGTGTTATAAATTTGAAACAATTTAAAAAAAAAACAAAAAAATTTAAAAAACAAATTAAAAAGAAAATTAAAAATTAAATAAAAAAATAGTCGGAATTATCGGGTAATTTAGGGTAACATGCATATTTTATAAAACTAACCCTGTACCTTTAACCCTGAAATCTGAACCCTTAATAACCACATCTCCTAAGTCGGATCTTCATCGATACCCCGAACCCTGAACTCCAAAATCTGCCTTAATAACCTCATCCCCTAAGTCGGATCTTCACCGGGACCCTGAACTCAAAAATCTTCCATAATACTCTCATCCCCTAAGTCGGAATCTTCACCGGGACCCCGAACCCTGAACTCCAAAATCTGCCTTAATACCCTCATCCACTAAGTTGGAATCTACGTCGATTAGTTCTTCTTGTTCGGAAAGAGTTGATTTGTTGTTTAGGGTTTTGTTTGGGGCGGAGGATTAGGGAGCAGAACCGAAAAAGAGAGAGAAAGAGAGACAAGAAAAAATGAACCCCAAACGATGTTCAATTAAAATTTGTTGAGATGTAGCTTAATTTCTTGTATAAAGTTAAGCTTTACCTAATAACAAAAAATATATGAGGTGTACAAGACAAAAATGACGGGTTGAGGGTTTGGGGTTCAGGGTTCAGGGTTCAGGGTTCAGGGTACTCTAAACCTGTGTCCTGAACACTTAAGAGTCGTTAAACACTAAGGATAATAAGGTGTACAAGACAAACATGATGGGTTGAGGGTTCAGGGTTCAGGTTTCATGTACTCCTTATTATCCTTAGTAACCTCTTCCCCTAACTCGTTAAACTTATTGGACACTCAAAATTGGGTCTGTTGGGGTTCAACCATATTCATCAAATCATAACTTATAAACAAATGACAAACTAAGAACCCTAATTACAAAAAAATAAAAATAAATATTTTTGATGAATCCTAATTTCTAAAATTCGTTAGGTTACGATAAAAATATCCGTTTCTGACATTCGAAATCCGTTATCCACCTTTCAAATTTTCATTTCAGTAAGATGGTAGCTAACACACACAATGATAACTAACACATACAATGGTAACTAACACACAATCCGTATGACCATCCAACAGCGAATCTGGATCATCAAAATATTTCCATGATCCGTATGAGGTACCATCACCACCGTTAATTTTTTTTTTATCAAAACCCTAAACAAAAATTTCTCTTTCATTTTTGACATTTGTTTTTCTCTCTCTCCCAATTTGAGCCGCCTAGGAGAAAACTAGGGTTCCATACAGCATCACCACCATCACCGCTCACTCTTCTCATAGTCTCTGTTCTCCAATCCGATGTGATGAGGTTCTTGCAGAGGGTTAGGTGTTGGGAATATCGTCAACATCCTTCCATTTGCCGTGTTACCCGTCCTACTCGTCCTGATAAGGCTAGACGCTTGGGTTACAAGGCCAAGCAGGTAATGAAAAGTTTTAAATCTCAGCTTCACTTGTTATTTTCGGTCCATTTGATATCGAAAACTTAGAAAATGATGCAGATAGTTAGTAAACTGTGATTCTAAATCTAACGGAGATCCTTATTTTTTAACTAGGTTTAAGTTAGAGTATTTCATGTCTGAAGCCAAATCTCTCCACTCAATGACGCAGAGAATGGTCTTGAATAAAGAAGAGATGGTTTGTAGATTTTACTTCCGTGGATTCGTAATCTTGGTATAATTTTCTAGTTGAGATTAATTCTCAATGTATATGTGTTTCTGTAGGAGGAAGTTGTTCTCAAGAGGTGTTGGCTTGCTCACTATTGGGGTTTAGCTGTACAACATGGTAAGCTGATGGTTAGTTGACATGATGAAAGAGCTTAAAATGGGGTAAGGTTTCTTTCTTTTGTAATGGTATTATACATTTCACTGAATCAGTAAAACAAAATTAGTAAGAACTGAAATTATTCCAGAGAGGCACTTGGTTTATGTAGTATGAAGTTAAGAACTGAAATCCATTAAGAAATGTTTGCCCAGGGTTAGCCATTCCGCAACAAGGTCCTTGTTTGTTTTGCAGCTGCTTGGAGCTTCCAGATATGACGTTTACTCAAAGGTCTGCAAAAGAAAAAAAGATGTCGAGCAGTCTGCTGCAAAGATGGCTTTCGAAAAGGTATAATTCTTCTGCCTTTTCTTTTGTTCCTTTTACTGTTTTAATTTGAATGTTTATTGTAGTTGTAAATATTGTTTTGTAATCTTTTGGTGTTATCTGATATTGATTGTTTGTTGAAGTGTCATTCCTCAACTGTGGTGCAGTTGAGAACTATAGCTTTGAAATGAATTTCATCTTTTATGACAAGCTTCTTTCTCTGGGTATCTAGGTTGCGAAATGTATAGAAATCGGACTACCTCAGCTAATATTGTTAATAATATTATCACAGGTACTTTCTAATGTGTCCGTTTGTTTTCTGATTGTGAAACTGAAGTTATCGTCTTCTATCAGGATCTAAAATGGAATTTACTGCTAATGCTTGTAACAGTATTTACCCCATCTAATACACGCGAAAGATGTTTTTGACCGGTTTGTTGTTCTATTTTCGGTGGATATCATATGGATTTATGCTCACCTCTTAACCGTTGGTGTTGCCTATAAGAATTCACCTCTGAAAACCCAATTTAGTTGTCGTACAGATGTGGGGGACTTGTAGGCGCTGCTCCATGGTAAGGCTTTTAGAATTTCATCAAATTAGGTTATTGGGCTTAATGTGGACTGCTTTTGATTTGGTTTTCTATGTTGGGATGTCATTATTATAGTGTTATACTGATCCTAATCATGTTCATCTTTATGCTCAGGATAAGAGTTCCATATCCGTTTCAATGGGGTGCTCCTACATTTGACGCAGGAGAAGTCTTTGCAATGATGATGGCTTCATTTGTAGATCTTGTAGAGGTCTGACATCTTTTCACTTGATTTGTTCCAAAAGAACTTCATTAGACCAGACAATATTTTATATGATTTTTCTTTGTGACCCCTCTTTTGATCTCCATTTCTATATCAGATTTTACTATGAGACCAGCCAATACCATTTCCTTCACATTTGCCTTATTAATTCTTCCTCTTTCATGAGGCATTTGCCAAAAAAAATTAGTTTATTGTTTTAAACAAGTTGGAAAAACAATTCGGATGCATTTTTGCGGCTATCTTGTACTTTTACTGCTTATAAAACTACTGTTTGCAAAGCTTAATAGTTCATTTATAATTCGGTTTGCTTTTCTGATTGCAGAATGTGAAGCCAAACGTAGAGAATCTCCCTAAGTATTTCGTCTCGCTCATCAAGTATTGCTGGGATGAAGACCCAAGAACCCGACCAGAGTTCACAGAGATTAGCATCATTTTGTCACACTACCTAAATTCCACCACATCCACCCCAACAGCAGCAGCAACAACAACTACAACGAATCTCCAGTCAGGTAGAACCTGATTCCCCTGATACCCATCAACTGATAAAGGAACGGCTAGGTGAAAAGGTTATCTTGAAGAAGCTGTTATTAATGAGGAAAAAGAACATGTCCACCGGTAAATGTTCCTTGGGTTGATAGTCCAATTTCCTTTGGAGCAATGGACCAAAGTTTTGAAATCAGATATATCTGTAAACTGTTCTATAGAAATTATTCCTTATTTGTTGTTGCTAGAGAGACGAATTTATAGGTTGTATACAGGCAGTGATTGTTCATCCACTTGGCTTACTATATCATTTGTTTTCATTTTAATTATATAATCTTAGTTATAATTTTTTTAATTATAATTAGATTTTCGGATTATTTAAATCAAATGAGCAAAAAAAAATGAGTAACTTAAATACTCCAGCAACCAACTTTAAGCCAATTAAAATCTGAATTCTAAATAATTTGGAAGCTTAAAAATTTAAACAATCAACTTGAGTAAAAACTTTTATACCTTAAAAATTTAAGCAACCAACTTCAGGACAATCAAAAGTAAAAAATCGCTTGTAGCAAGCAAATTCATTTGATCGCTTAAAATTTTAACCAAGTAAAATCAGGTTAAGTTGTTCCATGTATCTTCCAACTAGGTAGTTTAATAGCTCCTAAGTCACAAGTTGCTTCTAGAGAGTAAAAAACTTTGTACCTCAAAAGATTGAGCAACCAACTTCAGGCCAATCAAAATAAGAAATCACTTTTAGCGAGCAAAATCATTTGATCGCTTAAAACTTTAACCAAGCAATTTCAGAAAGAGTTGCTCCATGTATCTATCAACTAAGTAGTTTACTTGCTTTAGAATGATTGGTATATCTGAAGCGATTGATATTTTACTTGCTATATTGGTTGGTCTAGATGTTAAGCGATCACAATTTTACTTGCTCCATGTTAGTTGGTCTAAATGTTAAGCAATGAGAAAAGTACTCGCTTTAGGTTAGTTGGTTTATTACTAGAGCGATTGCATGGTCGCGCAAGGCTTTGACATGCACATAGGAGACTTGCCCCTTTTTCTATTAGGCCTTCGATTGAAGCTTTTGTCAACCAACGGAGCGAGTGCCACTTGTAGTCGCTATAACGGTTATAACGACTTAAAATGGGCTTTAAGCGACTTAACACGAGTAGTCGCTTAAACCCATTTTTTTTGTAGTGATTCGTACGTACCCATCGTCCATTAAACATGTTCTTACAACAAGTTAAAGGTTTCAGTATTACATATTGTTTTCGCAATATAAAACGATTTCAATGTTACTTAGACCGGGATGAATCAACGAGGGGTAAACACTTCCGCGGACTCGATCGTATCCAAGAACAATCCAATGCAGACCGTTTAATGCCCTCTAACACGTCTAAGTTTCTCCTATTTCTTCCGCACAAAATCTCCTAGCTTTTCTTTTTTCTCTGATTTCTTTCTCTCTAGGATGCGAACCCAATTTTTTTCCCCAAACCCAAGAAAAACACCCTATTTATAGCTCTCTTCCATCAACAACCACCTTAAGATTAAAATGACCTAGATCCGATGGTTCATACTAAAAACCGATAACCAAATGAAATAATATTATTTCCAATTAATAAAAATCCTCAAAAAACATTTTAATTTCTTTTACTAAAAATGCGAAATTTCATTTAATCCAAGATCCAGTTAACATGGAATGTCTTGCGAATAAAGCTAAACTAAAATGTCGACATATACAAGGGGTAGTTAAATAAGACTTCTGTGGATTTTCAGAGATTTTTTATTTGAAAGATTCTCGGAGATTCTCTAGAAATCTAGAGAATTTAAATGTGATTTTATGGAAGTGTTTTAAAGAGTCTTTGTGATTTACAGAAACTAAATAGTGGATTTTTAGGGAGTTTTTGTGATTTATAGAGACAATAAATGTGATCATAGTGGGTTTGTTTTAATCATTTATTTAAAGAAAAAAATCAATTGGGGGAGCAATCCAAGAAACAACGTAGGAATTGTTGATAGCCCATGTGAGACTATTATCCAAGATATACAACCTAGTTCTAATCACTATATATAATCACCTGGTGGACTAGTTTGTCCGTTCTTCTTCATCGTGGCACATTCTACTAAGGCTACTGAAAATAATACAATATATATTGTTCATGCATGTGTTCGTATAAAATAACCCGAATTCCATGATCACCGGAAAATTTCACATGGTACTTAACAACCCCAATTTAATTAAAAATCCACACATTTTAGATTCCTTAAGAAAAAATATGTTTTTTTCAAATAACTCGTCCTATATATAGTTAAGCCAGTTATAGGTAATATATTATGAATGATTAGTATGTTAATATAGTTGTAAAAAATGGTTTATTTAAGGATAATACAACATATCTTGATGAATCATTAGTTTAAAAGTTCGATACATAGGAGAAAAAAAGGGCACTTGTAAATAAATAAATAAATAAACATTAGTTTTAAAGTCTCCCACAATATCACATATTTTGGAGAGACTTTTGCCATGCCTATTTTTGCATAAAAGTCTCTCAAAGTTTCTCAAAATTACAAATCCATGACTTTCAAGTTGATAACCAATAACATGAGCATTTAAAGGACTTTCTAGAAGTCCCTAACCAATAACAAAGAGTTTTTGAGAATTTCAGGAACTTAAATAAAATCTTTATTCACTAACAAGGGTGTTTAAGAAACTCTTTCAAAGTCTCTAACGACTAACATGAGATTTAAGATCTCTTTAAAACTCCCTATAATTCTCAATCCACTAACCCCCTGATAGACTTGGGCGGACTTCACATTTTGGAACGAATGGAAACTGGTTGGTGAGCTATCACTTGAGGTTCATTTTGAGTATAAGCCTAACTCATACTTCAGAACTAGTGGGCACTAGTTGATGGATTATCATTTTAGCTCCAGTTAACACCTAATGGACGCACTTTTGGTCTTGATAAATGTGGATTACGCTCGGACCTTATTTTGGGCATACAAACGGTTTAATGCTTGGATCATTATATCGCGGAAATATGAATTAAAATTATGTACGAAATTGAGGTGTTTACAGGAGATCAATCTCTCGGTCACGTATCCAATTCTTCAACCATCTGAAAATCAATTCTTCAACCGTTCAAAAAATGGTAGATCTTAGGTCAGGTTCAGCAACCAACCCAATTCAGGTTCAAACACCACTACTAACCTCGGCAACACTAGTGGTGGAACTCCAGAAATCGTTCCTCAAAACACCATCGTTGAAAATACCAACACTTCTTTTCATACCACTGAAAGTGTCAGAAATGAGGAGCAGGCATCACCAACCACAGTTGATCTGATGAAGCGCCAAAAAACCCTGGTTGAAACTCAAGTAGCCATGGCTACTACCCAGAAAAAAATTCTTACATTTCTTAAGACTTTAACGGAGCAGTTATCACCGGAGCATCATCATCATAGAATGGAGAAAACTAAGAACACAACTGTTGGCGATGCCAACACATCAAAAGTTAATGCTAGATAGGATGATGAAATACATGTTATCACCGACCGTGTACTAGAAAGAAGTCAACCATAACAAAACTTTGTTACTCTTGAAGACCTGGAAAGGATCCTGTGAAACAATGGAAAGGAAGATTCATCTTCATTCCATCAACACCAACCCCCTTAGGCAACAAAGATTCAGAGGATCGCACTGCAAAAAGGGTATTCGTCCCCTTCATTCTCATTGTACGATGGCACCGGGAACGCTCGAGAGATTTCGGTTCTTGGAATCTTTAGGGGAACATGAATATAATCTAGTGTTGTGGCTCAAAGAATTCTATAAATCTCTTTCGGGGATATCTTACACCTGGTACAACAACCTAGCACCCAACAACATCGCAGTTGGTCTGAGATGGTCAATGCCTTCTATAAAAAGTATTTATTTGTCTCTGATAAAATCACTCTCTCGGACTTGGGAAGAATGTTCCAAAGAAACAACGAGCATCCCAACGAATACATGAAGAGGTTCAGGACACAAGCTCTTGACTGCCACGACCAAAATGTAACTGAGGAACAATTGGTGGAGCTTTGAATTAATGTTATGATTCCCGTCTATCGTTCCTTATTAGAAAATTTACGATTTCAAACCTTCTCTGAGCTACACGAGACTCTCAAGAGATCAACAACCACTGCTCTAGCTTTTTTGGAAAGAACAAGGCCTGCCAGAAAGGAAATACGTGGAGAAACCCATGGGAGTAGACATCTGGTGAACAAGCAATGCTCTGCCGAACCTTCTATAAGTGTTGTCACTGATGAAGGGGCCAAGAGAAAGGAAGCACCTCAATCAACATCATAGACAAAGCGCCCTGCGTCGACCCCAGTAACGACGCCGACACCCATTCAAGAACGAGGCCCATCCAAGACCACGCGTCAATCGCAACAGTGAAAGACAGATCCGACAAACCTATATTTCCCCTTTCCTAAGGAGGAGGTCCTCGAACTGTTGGAAGTATGGATACAAGAGGGAGCTATCAATTTACCGCCTGTACGATGCCTTCCAACCGATGAAGAGATTTATCCAAAATATTGTCGCTTTCACAGATTTGTCAACCATCCCACCAGTGAATGCAATGGATTGAAGCGCATCTTCAGAGAAAAGATTGACTTAGGAGAACTACACCTGGGGACTTAAAGTATTCACGAAGTCCCTCTCCCTATCAGAAGCTTTACTCTTGCTTGAGATTTTGTCAATAAAACTGTTCAACGATGATGGAGCACATGTGTGAACTTCTTTATTTATCAAAAGCACAATGAAAATATATTTTCACTGCCCTTAATCGCGTCGTGTTGGGTAAGCATTTACTCTTCAACGAGAAAGTTGTTACGTATCCTGAGCCTGCTTTAGAAGGCGTAAACTTCAAGCATAACGAGAAGCCTGGTTAGGGACTTCTCACTACTGCCGCCTCAAGAATACTGAATTTGAGCAAACGCTAATCGACACGGGAACTGATGTCAACATCATCATCATCAAGACTCTGAGGGCTGCGCGAATCTCTATACACGAGGATACGCACTCGCCAACTGTAAACAAGAATTCTAAAGGGAAGTCCAAGAGTGCTTATGGTTACATCACTCTTGAAGTGAAGATGGGTGAGGCCCAGACACATAACAAGTTTCACATTATCAAAGAATATCCAAATTATGACATGGTTCTGGGACGCCGATGGGTCCGTAGAAACAAGATAGAATCAGGTGTATCTCCTCTTCCAGCGCCAACACCTCCAAGACTCTCAAACAAGCAATCGAATCCCAAAGACGACCTATCAGACGAGTTCCGTCGCACAGTGGATCTAGATGTGAGGTAGTTGCCATGAGAGGACATGGTGTCATACGTTCGAAGGTTTCGCACACAAGTAAGTCATATCCAACCAACTCCTTTGCATCCAGCGATCCCACGTCCCATTAAAGCTTGGAGACTTGACCCAGATATCAACCGTACTTTGACTCGGCGATGTGAATGGGAAGCTGATCATTTTCAAAATTTATCAAATGGGTCTGGATTGTCTCTACTAGAGAGAAGAAAATTAGTAACCCGGTTATTCAGAAGACATGTCATGAAGTTAAGTGGCCCAAACCCAATTCCTTCCATGTCGGGAATACGGTGGAGAAAATTACAGCCTCTCCTAAGAAGAGCCGTATCTTTTCATTGAAAACTTGATCGACAGTTACTACAAGCTTGTCAATACTGACAAGCCAGACGAATTGGTCATACATGGCAAGTGTATTAAAGCTCGCAACGCTTAAAGCAGTCTACCACCACCTCACAACATTTCGCTTTTTTACGCAATATTTGTAATTCCTCCAAAAATTTTGCAATATCTTGCATTCATACTTAGGATTTTAATTCATGAATCAAACAAAATATTATTTCTTTTCAAAAAAATATATCCTTGCGATTCATCCAAAAATCTCTACCTACTCAAAATCCCAAAATAAAACCACAAAAAGACACGTGTCTCAGAAACCTATGAAACTCAAAAAAAAATTAAGAAAAATTCCTTGAAAAAACGGCTCAGCACCTTCAGAGTACGCTTTCTCCATCTTCTCAAAAGTCTCAGTTGCAAGCTTCAACTCCCGAGAAAGCCTCTCAAATTCACGTCTAGTATTCGTGATTGTCTCCAAGTTATAATCCACCCCTTCCTCCTGCAAACACTTCTCAATAGTTTCTAAATGAAGACGAAGCCATGAGACATTAATCTCATCCCCTTTAGCCTTATCCAAAAAATCCTTCCAGTCTCAAAGCACTATATTAGAGATCTCTCTACGGGGAAAAAAAACCATCTCACACACAGTTGGCAGCATCACAGACACATTCTTCTCCAGAGTACGATAATTCTTGGGGATTACCTACGAAGAAGTGACCAAACTTCTTCCATATTTTGGTATCCAACTCAGCATAGGCGGACGGGATGCTGAAACTCCCAATACAAACGTGGTCGAGTCGAGTCCTATCACACTTGAAGTCAAAGTTAACTCCAGCATTCGGGTACTCAATCGGAACAGCCTCCATCATATCAGCGTTCTGTACAATAACACTACTCGGAGTTCTTTCTTCAACAGTCGCGTCAGGGGGAGCTTGCTCATGATTTTGAATTGGAAAATACACATCACTAGCGTCACGTCTCATGTTAATCTCCAATCCTTCATCTACAAGTTCATCTCTCTGCCTTGGTTTATCTCCCCCCTAAAAACGAAGATATTATAGAGATAATGAATTAAAATGTCTCAAGCATGAGAAATTGAAGCGCAAACCATGAATTTCATAAAATATGTCAAATATAAACCTAAACATTCATTAGAAAGTATTTTGGATCATGACATATGGTTTAGAAAGGATATGGGATGTTTTTCAAAAATGTCGTCAAAAAAGTTTTTATATTACCTTCTGGAAGAGCTGAAACTAACGCTAATTGGTAAAAAAATTCAGGGTGATTTACATACCAAAAGATTTTCATATTGATATCTACTAGAACATGATAAATTTACGCGTCAATTGGATTAACGATCTAATAAGGGCGGCCGAAACGCTCGACTACATGACAACTGAAAACCTACAGAATTTTGTCTGGAAAGTTCTGAACTCTTGGTGTCAGGTATTTTTAACATAGTAAATGGACTCTAAATCCAGAAATTCTTTTCGAAAAAAGTTATATATTTCTGTTATCTAAACAATGAGAGGTCAAGAACCTCATTCCAATTTTGGATGAAGATCTACGACCGTTACGGTAAGAAGATCTGAATCTGAATTTTCTGACAGCGAAAATTGCTAAAGTCTTTCATGAAATCATGTATGGTTCTACACATTTGGTGGTCTAAGAGATATAATCATGCCATTTAAGATTCTAAAACAATGGAGTAAACTTACTTGGAGCTTCGAAAAGCCAGCGAAAGCATAAGGCACCTCATAATACGACTCACCACCAAATTCTTCGATTTCAGCTCCGAATTCTTCAAATTCTACAGTATGAAACGAATTTTCAAGTCCATTATCATCTTGGCTTTCTTTCTCAGTATTTCCAACCAGAAATGTACTTTATGATACTAGGGCATCCATGTTGTTGGTCATCTAAGAATGACAATTATTCATAAGAGTCATAATTCATTAAGGTCATCAAGACGAAAAATTATGCAACTCAAGAAAGTTCACTTACATTATAAGGAGTCGAAGCGCCAAGAACAACTGGGGCACCAAACTTGAAAGGTTGAATATTCAAGTCACCCTGATGATTTACCCCCCAGATTATGCAACAATACTCTTCATGATAAGGTATAGAAGTTCTTTATGCAGAGAAGAAAAGTAAGGTAAAATATAATACACTTACCTTCTTCCGAGGACGGTCTCCACTTCCAGGCATTATTACCCGTGGTTTTTATCCCCGTACTGAGGAGTGATGTTTTCCATAATATCAGACACAAAGTTCTTTGAGAGTCACGATAGCAAGAAACAAATTAAACACTTAATTACTGAGTAAATGATGATGATTAAACGGAGGATGATTTGAGGTACCTGTGTCAAGTTGAAAATCAAATCACGCCTCGCTCCAAAAGTAATTTTCAAGTTCGGATGAGCTGCTAACACTTTCTCAGAAGGATCACTGCGTGTATCAGAAGTCTCACCAGACACAAAGTTCTTAAGGAGGGTAAGTTCTGCGTTTCAGAAATCAGTATATTCGTTAGTGACACTTCCTTTTCTATCGGCCTGGAGGAAAGGAATGCTTTGACCAGAAATAGTATGGGCACCCTCAAATCGCTGAAGCACGAATATAGAAGGCGCCTTAGTACGGTAACAAGGAATAGAATGATGAAATCTCATTTTCCAAGCCGCCTTATCGATGTTATAACTCTGCATGACATAACTATTAGAGCGAAGAACAAGAATATAACCTGGAGTACAACTATTCATAAAAGTGGCATCACCAACGGTAATAATATTACCATCATCAGCATGGCCAAAGCATAGGATAATATCATAATTCTCAGCAAAGGTCTCCGATGGAATCACATGTGGAAGCCTCGAACCCCAAGGTCTGAAATTCACCTTCTTGTTATTGTCTATTAAACTAATAAAACTAACAGAAAAAGGTTTCTTCCTACTCCAACGGAGTATTCTAGCATACTCTATCCCTGCACTTGGATAAGAAGGCTTGGCCTTTGGCGCATATGAAGAAATAATTGTTCATAGCTCAAAAAGTGTTTACAGTGAAGAAATAAAAGAATACAGAAGATTTGATACGGATATAAGCATTACAGACTGTGTTTTCTGTGTGGATGAAGAGAAAATAAGACGCAAAAAATAAAGAACGGACTTTGTACGCTTCAGAAATATGAAAGAATAAGCAACGGGCTCAGTGACAATTTTCTGGAGCCTTATGTTCTTCGTCTTCTTCACCAGCAGAAATTTCTCTTTCTTCCGAAATTTTCTTCACGTCTCTGGCTTCGTTTTTCTTCGATCTCCTCCATATTTAGAGGTTTGGGGAACCCTTATAAATTATCCTTAATCGATAAGGATGCAAATATCCATCCCAAACCAACTCAAATTCCCGTGACAATCCTAAACAAAGAAGGATTCTATTTCCGGCTCCCAACTTGATTTCCACCCATTTTTCCAGCGTGAAACTCTTGTTCTGACGTGTGTTGATCTTATTTTTGGTTCTTCTTTACTTGGGTAACTCATGATAGACTTCAAATTCCTTAAAAATCGATTCCAAACCAACTCTGAAAAATTGCCTCACGTAAACTTTTCTTCCCGCCATTTTCCGAAATTTGAATTTGAATGGAGGATGCCCCCAATCCATCTAGTGGGTGCCTTTAACAACTTTGTCGGGTTCCTTTAGTAATTTTTCAGGGTTCCTTTAACAACTTTTTGAGCCAATTTTTTCACAAATATTTATTTCTCAAAAATACCTACAAAGACACAAAAACCCATAATAAGTACAAAATCGAACATTATCAAAATAGATAATCGAGCACAATTTAGACACAAAAATGTGTTTATCAAATACCCCCAAACTTACTATTTTCTAGTCCTCGAGCAAATCTAATCTATAAAATAAAATCCTAACTCACTTTTGCAGGAATCACGACTACATTTAGCATATGTAATAAGCCTTTAAACCCCTAGGTGGCCCTAGTGGACGAGTTTTGTCTCATGAAGGTTTACAAGAGGTATACCTACAAAACCTTTACTTCTTATTTTAGCTACTCGTGAACGATTGAGGATAAACATTAAACAAGCTATTTAGTTGGTATACTAAATTCTTCGGTTAACGGAATCATTACCCTATATGAGTCCAATTGATGTACACGAGTTTTTACTCAAGCATACTAAAATTCATATATAAGAAAACAAAGCTCTACTCAGATAGTCGTTCAACCACGATACTCAGAATCTATCAAAGTTCAATCACATGAAAGGATTTAGAAGATGAATATAGACAAAATGAAGTTTGTGCATGTTGACTAAGGTGAACAGTGTTTCCCATATCTGTCTGAAAGTCAGTACCAGGATGAATCCTGATGGATTGAGATACGCTCCCACTGGTCTTAATCATAATACTAATATCGACTCAACTAGTATATACAAGGGTCCCAGGGACCGATTTATTAAAACTAAAATAATTATAAATGTACTGAGAACATGATTGGATCAAATTAAATCCAAGAGCATGGTCCTTATCAGCATCTTACATCATAGTTCTCATGGATCCTGCGTTCCACGCTTGCTTAGGCAACGGAGACAGGGAGAACACACACACATATTGGTATCAAAGTGTCAATACTCGATTATTTTTTTATATAATACCAATAAAAATGGGGCTTGATCTTAAACACTCTATTTCATCCTGGCGGTGATAACAATTCGATACTGGTGCCCCACCAAATCACTTAGAGAACACAAAAATTATAAAAATAAAAACAAAAGGTGATATGGTCGAGATAGACTCCGAGATATGGTGACAACTATCATGTTATTTCTAACACCTGAACTCTGTCCTTTTATGAATAGACCATTTAACTGGGCATACCAATTTCTATAGAAAAAGAGCTAAGTTTCCATCTACCTAGAATGGTTAGTGTCATCCTGAATTGTTCACAAGTTTCTAAATTTTTGAGTTTTTATTTTGCACTTAAAGTTTCTCCCTTACGCCCAATCTAACATTGTCCTCAATGTTCTAAAGATGAATGATTAAAAGCATGAACAAGGAGAAATTGTTACCAATCGAAGAAAAGGAGTTAATGAAAGATGTTACCGTATCGCATGAGCATGGATTACCTCCCAAGAAGTGCTTACTTTAAAGTCTTCAGCCAGACTAAGAAAGAATTAGTCACCTCATGAAATCATATTGCAATAGTCGGAACAACTGTGGGTCATCTGAATCAAATAGTGCTATCACAAATAAGAGGAAACTGCAACATGCCAAGAAAATGAACAAACCGAGCACACCCTTATCTAATTTTCTGTTTAAAACAACTAGTTCTAGCTGTGGTTCAGATTCAGGCTCTATAAAAGAGTCTAGATAAAATATTTTCATGGGCTGGATTTCCTATTAGGCAGGATCAAAAGAATCAGGTTGTAGAGTCTGGAATAACTCAACTAAGAACTTAGAAGCACATAAAAATAACCTGAATAATTATGGATCCTCAGTAATTAGGCTTTGTCTCAAACTTAATAACCGACGCATTTGAAATTCATACGTTCCAACATGTGGAAAAAAATATTTTGGTGGGAAAACAAAGTCAATCTTGGTATTATCGCCTAAATAAACCACATCGACCAGAGGATGGGTTTCTAACAACTGAACTTTTTTCTGGATATCACCAGGCTCAGGAAATATAGTTTGAAGATAGTCTCTTAATATGGTAGAGGTGCAAATGTACCCCCAAACTTAGGGTGGACATAACTCTCAGATGGACTAAAAACTATTGGTTGGATTCTAGAGTCCTTAAGGTCAGAACTACACTCAGCTTCCTCTATAGAAGGAAATAAGGTAGAATTATAAACGGGTAGAAGTTCAAACTTAGTTTCCATATATTATAAGTGTCCATCAAAGGTGCATAATCTAACAAAGTATTCACTCATTAATAACACTATCATCTTCAACATCAAATCTAAAGTGGGATAGGCATTTATCTAATGGATCTTCTAACAAAGTGTTACTCCTGCACTATTGTTCCTATCATGTTAACCTATTCAATGCACGTGTCATCTAGTTCAGGTGGTTGGTTACTAATATTGAAAATATTCATCTCAATAGTCATATTACCAAAAGATAAGTTCATAATACCATTTCGACAGTTAATGATCGCATTAGATGTAGCTAAAAACGGGCGACCTAATATCACAGGTATCTAATTCTCTGGGTCAGGGACAGGTTGGGTATCAATGACTAAAAAATCCATAGGATAAATAAACTTATCAACCTCAATAAGAACATCCTCTATGACACCACGAGGAATTTTCTCAGACCTATCAGCTAACTGCAGTGTTATCTGAGTAGGTTTCAAATCACCAAGGCCTAGATGGAGGTACACATGGTACGGAAGTAAGTTCACAGTGGCTCCTAAGTCAAGTAATGCTTTCTCAACACGGTAGTTACCTATTATGCAAGAAATGGTTGGGGAACCTGGGTCTTTGAACTTAGGAGTTGTATTGTTATGGATAACTGAACTAACATGACTAGATAAAAAGGATTTCTTTTGTACACTAAGATTTCTCTTTCGCGTACACATATCCTTAAGGAACTTGGCATAAGTAGGAATATGCCTAATTGCATCTAATAATGGAAGATTGATAGTGACTTGCTTAAAAACCTCTAATATGTCGTTAAAGTTGGATACCTTCTTTGTTGGTGCTAACAGTTGTGGGAACAGGGCTCTGGGCAAAAAATATGGCTTATGAGGAGCTACATCGGGCTCTTTAGAGATTTTATCAGTCTCTTCAGCTACTGACTCGGAAGGGTGAACTACAGTATGTTCACTATCAGGCATAGTTACCTTATTGTCTACTACTTTACCGTTCCTAAGGGTTCTAATTGCATTCACATGATTTGATGATTTCTCACCAGAAGATACTTCATGAACTCCTCTAGGATTGGGGTTGGTATGACTAGCGAACCTACCTTTTTCTCTCTCTCTCAAAGACTCGGCGATTTTACCAACCTGGGTTTCTAAATTTGAAATAGCCTGACTGTTATCCTGAACGATCTTTTGATTTTCTCATAAACTTTGGTTGACAGACTGCTGAAAATCTGTAAAGTTCTGAGTTAATGAGGCGACAAACTCTGCTAAACTCATGATCGTCTTATCTATCGGATTCTGAACTTGTGTCGGTCCTGAAGGATTCTTAGTATAACCAAAACCTGGGGGAACCTTAGAATTACTAGACTGACCTTGACTCTGGCCCTTAGACCAAGAAAGGTTAAGATGGTTTTTCCAACCAGGGTTATATGTTTCTAAATAAGGGTCAAACTTCTGATGATTATCAAATCTAGTTTTATTATAAAGATCATGGGCTTGTTCTTCAACAGTCTTTCCTTCCCAAAATAATTTGGGATCAATTCCACAACTAGATTGACTCAATTCTAAAGCTTCTAACCTTTTTGATATAGCTGTTATTTTGGCATCTGATTCAAAGGATCCTTTTACCCTAGTGTTTTCCCACTGCTGGGTTTTTTCGGCGATTCCATTTAGAAATGTCATCGCACCATCGACAATTTTATTTTCAAATCCACCTGTGCAAAAAGACTCAACCATGGTTGTTGTCGAATGATTTAAACCCTCGTAGAGGATATGAACTAGCCTTATTTTTTCTAAACCATGATGAGGACATTGTGATAATAAGTCATTGAACCTTTCCAAATACCTATATAAAGATTTTCCCTCTTGTTGAGCAAATGTGCAAATCTGCTTCCTAATAGATGATGTTTTGTGCCTAGGGAAAAACTTCTGGAAAAAGGCAGATGTAAGTTGTTCATAGGTTTCAATTGACTCGGCAGTCAAACTATATAGCCAAGATTTGGCTTTGTCTCTTACTGAAAAAGAAAACAGTCTAAGATTCAATGCTTCATCATCTAAGTCCTTAATCCTGATGGTACTATATATTTCCTCAAAATCCCTAACATGGAAATAGGGATTTTCATTTTCTTTCCCTAGGAAGATTGGGAGCATATGTATGGTCCCAAGTTTCAACTTAGATTTTGCTTCATTTTCAGCTAACTTGATACATGATGGACGAGAAGTCCTAGTCGGGTTCAACAAAGCTTTTAAAGTTGCCATTGCTAGCGCTATCAAAGGACTAGAAGTAACTTCTTCACACAGTGTCAAGTTCTCAAAATTAAAATTTCCAAAAACAGGGCCCCCAAAAGAAGAGTCTTCGAGGTCCTCGTTTCCAGGGACACAACTACTAGGTTTTTCACTAATCAAACGACCCAGAGTGTCTCTTTTCCAAGCCCTCTCAGTGATGATTTCAAGCGGTCTTGGCATACACTAAAAATTAAATCCTAATTGGAAGGGAATTCTAAACAATCACAAGCAAGGCTGACTCAACCAAATTAAGCTTATTGAATCTAGTAAACAAAAAGCATGATGGCTCCACTTAGATTATTTCTAGACCATCTTCAATTATTTGAAAAGGCAACTAGTTATAGTTTAGCAAACCTCTTAGAACGATCCGAATTAGATTAAGTCAAATAGAAATAGGATAAGCTCTAAGGAGCTTTGATAACCCTGTCTCTTTGGAAACTTTTCCTTGGGTTACAAGGCGGCTCTAATCAACTTAAAATAATCTTCTTGAACTTTGAGTTATGCTAACAAAATAACCAATACAGTCCTTTTGAACGAGTTTCCTATAAGCTCGTTACTCTATCGGTCTCTTTCTAGTCAAAATTTTAAGCTTAGGTTCGCGTTTCGTAACGTGTTCCTAAAGCGGGCAAGAAGGAAACAGTGATGAAATCCGAGTCCTTAACTTATATGGCCAGTTCTTGCCCTTTACTAGAAAATAATTCCGTACTCAGTTCCTCAACATATATGCATACGAAGGAATACAATAAACCCACTTGTAGGGGATTCGTGGGTTGATCGAGTCTTACCTCCCGTACCAGATGGGGGATGAATCGGTTGTAGTCGACTCGGGCCACCGAATCCTGTATCAGTGTACGAACCCGAGGGGCCGAGACAATATCGTAATTGTCGTCCTTCCCTGTTGCATTTTATATTTAAATTACCCTCCCGTAGGGTTTAAAAATAATAATAATGTCCAAAGTCCCAAAATAAAGTCCAAAAGTGTCCAAAAATAAAAGAAAAATTACAAGAATAATCAAAGATTACCTACTACATTTCTCTAAAAAAAGAAACAAATAAAATCTAACAAATAAAAATAAAATCTAATTATAAATCAAAAAATTTGTCTCCTTTTCCGTTCTTTTACCTTTCAATTTAACTCCAAGTCTTTAATCACCAAAGTCTTTGGCTCAGTTTCCTTTTAATCTAAAACCCAAAACATGTAGCAAAAAGATAAACACCCAAAGAAACGTAAAATAGAACAAAGTAAAAATAATACTAAAAACAAAAATAAAAACCTAAAAAATAAATCTAAAACTCTAAACCTAAAGACAAGTCCGCGTCGGCGGCGCCAAAAGTTGATGTAATTTTCAAATAGTAGTAAAAGATTTGATACTCAGACTTGTAAAGATTTGATTTTTAAACCTAACTTTTAAAACTAAAAATAAAGAAGATTAAAGTAAAATTGATTTCAAATTATGGGAAGGACTGAGACTAAGGATTCCACCATTAGCCAATTTTTCAATTGATAAAAATCTTGCAACTCATATATTCAATTTATTCAAGATATTACCAAAATTATATTTTTAAAATAATCGTTGTAAATCAAAAGCATGAGACATCAAAAACTCTAAACTCAGCAAGACCCATCAAAAGAAAACACAACTACTTGATAAAAACCATTTTTTTCCAAATTTAATTCAAAGCAAATAATAGTAAATGAATTGCACAAAAATAATAAAATAAGAATTACCACTTAATTATTGGAAAAATAGCTTCCTCCGTCGCCCCAGTGATGGTGATTAGCTCATCATGTTGGAAACACTCTCAAAATAATTGTTCATAGCTCAAAAAGTGTTTACAATGAAGAAATAAAAGAACACAGAAGATTTTATACGGATATAAGCATTACAGACTGTGTTCTCTGTGTGGCTGAAGAGAAAATAAGACGGTGACAATAAAGAACGGACTTTGTACACTTCAGAAATATGAAAGAATAAGCAACGGGTTCAGTGACAGTTTTCTGGAGCCTTATGTTCTTCGTCTTCTTCTTCACCACCAGAAATTTCTCTTTCTTCCTAAAAAAATTTTCATGTCTCTGGCTTCGTTTTTCTTCGATCTCCTACCTATTTAAAGGTTTGGGGAACCCTTATAAACTATCCTTAATCGATAAGGATGCAAATATCCATCCCAAACCAACTCAAATTCCCGTGACAATCCTAAACAGAGAAGGATTCTATTTTCGGCTCCCAACTTGATTTCCACCCAATTTTCCAGCGTGAAACTCTTGTTCTGACGTATGTTGATCTTATTTTTGTTTCTGCTTTACTTGGTTAACTCATGATAGACTTCAAATTCCTTAAAAATCGATTCCAAACCAACACGGAAAAATTTCCTCACATAAACTTTTCTTCCCGCCATTTTTTGGAATTTGAATTTGAATGGAGGGTGCCCCCAATCCATCTGGCGGGTGCCTCTAACAACTTTGACGGGTGCCTTTAGTAATAATTCTAGGTTCCTTTAACAACTTTTTGAGCCGATTTTTCCACAAATATTTATTTCTCAAAAGTACCTACTAAGACACAAAAACCCATAATAAGTACAAAATCGAACACTGTCAAAATAGATAATCGAGCATAATTTAGACACAAAAGTGTGTGTATCAATTACTCATTTGTTAATCCTATCTCATAAACCATGTATCACTATTTCTCAATTCCGTTTATACTGAAATGAAGTTGGTAGATAAATTCCTCGCAAACCCGCCGACAATAAGTCGTTGTCAATAAAAAATGCAAAGAATTTCCAGTGGCCTTAAACTGGCAGGAAAGGTTTGGCAAATAGGATTGGTTATGGATTTGTAATCCAGTGCTATTAATTAGAAAAAAAAGTCACTTTTGCACTTGAGCAATTTTTTTTTATCATGATAAACAACCATTAGGAAACGTGAAGGGTATTTAATTAACTAAGATCGAGTAACTCAACTTTCCCATTTAATTATTATTTCTGATAATTGATACCAGAAAGTGAAAAAAATATATGAAGACCATAAAATTTCCAAAGATTATATGAGACTATGAGCAGGAAGATATTTGTCGATGATGCCTATTTTAATCAAATTCATCATAAGATGAGGTTTTCGGTACACTAAAAAGCTAAGGGTTGAAAGGAGAGAGCCAAATTTATATTTTTTTTCCAGAAAATCATATTTCTAATTATGGACCACATTCAGTTATAAAGGCAACGCATGGGTTTGGATAAGTATTTTGTCCACAAAGGTTGGTAATTGTATGAGTCTACCTTAGTCCTTACATGACCAACTGGAAAGGATTTAAAGATACACAATAGTAGAAAGCAATTGCAGCGGTAGTAAATAAACTAAGGATGAGATGGAGCAAAGAAGTCTGAACGAGATGAGACAAAAAAAGACTTGCAATATTAGGAATATCAACGTGGGTAAGGCCAGTTTTGACCTGATGTAAAGATTGTGTAAATTAAGGTAAAATTGGCTCACAACTGATAGGTTATTAATGTTAGACTCGACTCCTTTTTGTATTACAAATTCAATTGCGTGATTTACTGTAACACCCGTAATTTTCACATGACACTTACTCAAAGACACGTCATGACATAGGATGAAGCTTCATCCTAAGCTTATAACGCTTACTTAGGAATGCGTCAGGGTGTGGATGCATTGGCCTTGAATTAGCGTGCTAAGGCACTATTATACGCGATGCATACTCGAGAATGCATCACAAGTCAAAAATGAACCTTACCCGGAAAAGGCACAAATGGCCTTGACGCGTACCCGAGAACACATTATGGTGCTAAGGAACTATTATGCCGTGATGTATACCCGAGAATGCATCATTAGAAATTGAAGTAGATGAATTTCATCTACCCTCCTTATATCCACTTGTAGAAACGTGAAATAAAACTTATATAGGGAGGAGTCGTTGGTTGGAAAACGATGAAACATACCCGAGGATTCTTACCAAGCAAGCATCCCAATTGTTGTGAAGTGTACCCGAGGACGCATACCCGAGGAAGCTTCACTAAATCATGAATGGTAATGTACATATATGCGATGGGGCTATACGTTGGTACATACTTGATGCATAATTGTCAATATGCTTGTAGTTTAGCCGTTGGAGCGTGAATTATGCAAAAGCATCATTCATCCGTGTTGCGTACTCGAGAATGTATTATGCATGCTCAGTAGCGATAGTTATACATAATCCTGTCCATACTTCGATAAAGTTCCTTGGCCTATGCGGACTAGGCTTAGCTTGTCCTTTGTATTTGCAACGAAGTTGGAATCGATGTTGGATTAACCTTAATAGGCTGATGTTGCTTGTTCCTTTTGAATTGGCCCTTCGAATGAACTACTGTCATGCTTGATCCCTTCAAGGTACGGGTTGGGTATGTAGGCAGCCGTAATGCAATGCATTGAGGTGCAGTATCTTGTCGCACATATCATCTAATTTGGAGATGATTATGATATTTTAGTAACTCATATCATTTGGCTCGGTAATGCTATGCAAGAGATGATTGTTACCTTACTTGATGAAGTAGTTGCATTCCATTTGATGAATGTTCATACTTCCTATCAAGCCATACAGTATGAACAGAATATGCCTGGTTGTTACACTCTTGGAAAGAGCAAGATCAGTGCATGCACCCAACGCTTATTCGAAGCAACTTGAGGAGGCGAAAAATAGGCCTGAAATGGCCTAGGCACTAGTCCAAGGCATGAGTTAACCCTGGAGAATGTTCGTAAGCAAGTGACGCATGCCAAAGACATCACCATTGGCTTGTATATCCTTCATCCCTTAGCAGAATAAGGGGTGATTTGGAGCAGTATGGAAACTACGTCTTGAGTATCATGCTTGCAAAGCATGCTTGGAAAGACAAATCTACATTTCGAATATCATGCTTATACCTAAAAATTTGCTCCTAGGAAAAACAATGTGTTGTTTAAGTATATTTTGTAGGTTCGAGGATCGAAATCGTAGAAAACAAATCAAACAAGTAGAATGTCTGTATTTGTTCTACTTCAGTTACAAATAGAGGAGATGGGTTGATCTTAGGGGAGGAAAAAAAATGAAGTTGAAGGAATTGTGTATAGAATTATGTGATGTGGTAGACAAATAGCAGAGCTTGTGAATGATTTGCTATCTCTTCTTCGTCCGTGGCTTGTGTTTTGAAATTGGCTAAGCAGCCTATTTATAATATTTTGGTACCACGCACTTTCCTTGTAAAGTAGTGGAAGTTGTGGGGAGAGGGAGAAGTGGAGGTTGTGGGAATAACTGTCCACTTTGTCTTGGGAAGTTTCTGGAAACTTCGAGACTACTACTTCATTATCTCTTCAACTGCTTCAACTTGTTACTTACTTTGTAACTTCCTTATCATGGGGTGTTGCTATTCTCATGTTGTTGTAAACCGCCAGACCAAAACCCCATGTCTTATCCCCCCACGTAATATGTTTTGATGTCTCGTAGGAGTTAGTGAAGCTGCTGCGGGAGATGATGGAGCCGCTACATGAGCACTAGAGATGACGCTGGACTGGAGTTGTTGCCGCTCGAGATGAGGCCGTTGCACTAGAGGGAACGCTGTTTCTGGCGCTGGAGGGAGCGATGCTGGAGGGTTGGCGCCAACATTACCTGGGTAATGTTAGCGCTGGAGTATCGTTATGGATGCGCTGGTGGGAGCGTTGTGGGGGGTTGGAGCCAACATTACCCTGGTAACGTTGGTGATGGAATAGCGCTAGCAATGGAAGCGTGGTCGTGGTGTTGGCGTTGGCAGCGAGGCCATGGCGCCGGCGCTGGCAATGTGCTATCATTACCTGGGTAACGTTGGAGCTAAAGTTACTCATTGGCATTATGCTTGGCCTTTATGTAACACATTTAAAACATATTCAAGGAATTCAGCTATGGAAGTTTACGAGTTGAGATAATGTTCGATACGACTCTGTAGTTAGATGGTATGCATCTAATTAGCTTTTTTATTCAGAAATGGCAAAATGTCCATTCCGAATGTTTGTAATTTTATATAATCAGCGTTTTCTAATTAATACAGATGATTTGCACATGAAATACTGAGGGTTTAGATGGGTAAAGCCCTGAGATTTTTATGAGCGCATATATATGCAAAAGACATACAAGGATAATTTATCCACGAGATGAATATGTGTTCTCAATTATCTTACGGAATGTAAGATAGACGTACGTATCCATAATTCTGATGTCAGGTCAGAAATTTGTTTATTATGTTTTGGCATCTAGGTAAGGTAACATTTACAATTCATGCCCTTGTCAAAAATCCACCATCAACATTAAGTCCCCTGCTTAGCGCGGAACGAGTAATGTTGCGTGGTAAGCATAAGATGGTTGTCTGCCAGACGAAATAAAATATATCTTTTATGGTATAATGGTTAGATATTACTAGAAGAGTAGCAATTGACTGAGCAAGTTTTGCTTTTTCTACGATTGTACTCAGGTATATAAAGCGTTCTTCTTTTATGGTAACAACAAAGGGAAGATATTTGGAACACAAGTTGGTTATAGAGAGTGTTGAGGCAGTGTTGCCGTCAGAATCATTAAGATGTTTTCTGAACACTAAGATGAGTGTGGGTTAGTGATTCTGCTATCAGACACTAATATGAGTGTTAGTCGTGAACACTAAGATGGGTGTTGAGGCAGTAGTGTCGTCATAACCTTGAGATGAGTGTGGAGGCAGTGATTCTGCCATCAGAAACGTAGATGAGTGTTAGTCGTGAACACTAAGATGAGTGTTGAGGCAGTGGTGCCGTCAGAACACTGAGATGAGTGTGGAGGAAGTGATTCTGCCATCAGACACATAGATGAGTGTTAGCCATGAACATTAAGATGATTAGAACCTGAGCTTTGATATATGGAACAAGTTCAAGGAATTCAGTCGTGCAAGTTCTGCGACTTGAAGCAAGTTCAATTGTGGAGTGTTTAACTTCTGTGCAGTGCATACAGAACAAATTCATGAGATTCATCCTGGAATTTTGCAACTTAAAATTATGATCGATGCGACTCTGTAATTAGATGGTATGCATCTAATTAGTGTTTTTATTCATCTATGGAATCACCTCTATTCTGAATGTTTACAATTTTGTAGCCAATGCTCTTTTTTATACAAGTAGTTCGTAATTTTGTATAACCAGTGTTCTATTTTATACAAGTAGTTTGCATGGATGCACAGGAAATTAAGAGAGTTCAGCCGGGGAAAGCCCTGAAATCTACGGGTGCATATATATACAAAAGATATGTGGAACGAGTATAAGGAATTCAGCCGTGGAATTATTGCAACTTATAACTCGTTCAGTGTTACGTATAGTCAGAGATCTTCTGGACAGGAATAGCAGTCGTCACCAGTGACATTCTGAAGATGTTATCGTTATATACTAGTGGTCATGCTAGGAGCCGTCCAATCGTTCTTGGTTCTATATGAAAGTGGATACTGAGTGGCACAGTATAATATATAGAATACTTAAAAATCAAAGCTTAGAGACTCTTACATTGATGTTATATATTTTGTTTGAAGAAATTATCCAAAATTTCCTGTAGCAAGGGTTTCGTTCTAAAATAAAAAATATGGATTTAAAAAAAATAGTTTAAGGGTAGTTAGTTAGCTCTATTTCCTTCAGGCATGTCTTTCACGTATAATTGGACTTTGGATATATTAAAATCCCCGTGAATAAGCAGCAGACATTAGCGCTTGGAGTTTGAGTATCTTTTGTGAAGGATGTATTGTCCCATTCTCCACCGATTGTCGCTAATTTCCGAGTTTACAGGATGTCGGTGTAACAATAGGAGCGACGATGAATTGAGGAGCTTGTGGTAGTACATGGTGGTACCGTGAGGATATGAGCTTCCTGAAGACGCTAGTTCTTTGTACAATGTCTCGGACCCTTGTGAAATCCTATTGTCATGGAATAACCTTCGTCTGGTAGAATATCCTTTGTTCTTTGGGTGAGGCTATCGCTGGAGGTGTTGACATCATGAGTATGTTGGCATCGTGAGATCTCCAACAAGATGCGACGTAAGTGGGGACCTCAGTAGAAGTTAGGATTTCATGTCAAGTAATCCCTTGTGATAGGCTTCATGGATGACAACCTCATAAAAAACAGTGAGAGCCTCATGGTTTGGCGTTTCTTACATATTTCGGAACACTTCTGCTCGTATGTGATGTCGACTTATCATAGCCATATTTCCGGAGAAGATGAATTCCTGAAAACAGCTTGTAAACCCATACACCATATGTTGAGGAGAAGCTTGAATCTGAAATGGTCAGACCTTTTGAGTGTTCATCGTGTACTAAGACTGTTGTAGCTGCCTTGTTATCGTGATAGTTGAGATGAGTATTATAACCACAGATACTATCTGTTAGGGCTTGCTTGGACAATAAGATGGCGTCACCTTGAAAATTCTGAATTCAGTGTGTCTTGGACAGTTGACCTGTGTGGTTGAAATGAGCAGCAATAGAAACAGAGACGAAGTCCCCATATGCCATGGACATGATCAGATTGGGAGAGGGAGCTTACGAGTTGTGGAGGTACTGACGTACATATGCTTTCATCAGGATGATTCGAGTGATGGGTCTTGTTGCTATTACCATTGTTGATTGAATACTCTAGTCTAAGGAGGTGACTACGTTAAATATCTAAAACTGAAGAAGTCTTTAGTCCCTAGGAGCATCTACTTTGATATGCTTCTCAATGATGGATGATTTAATAGTATCATCATGATTCCATGCCTCTAAGGTCTGATAAGGCAAGGGAAGCCAGGGATGTTGATATCTTCTATTGTTATTGTGGTCTTCTCGCGCCATGGCTGGAGCAAGAACTTGAATTGAAGTTGGAGTCCTTGTTGGCGCGAGGGATGTTAAGTTGCAACTGTATCGTTTCTTGCGAGCGTTGACTGAATGAAACTGTGTCTTATCTTGACTTTTTGGCTCATAAGATTGTTTTACCCTTCTGGATGTGATGATAGTATGCTTACATGGGCGAAGTCCTCTGGAGATATCGAGGGTGAAGAGGATGAGCAGAAAGGTATCCTGTTGTTGCCGTGGTGCTACAGGTGTCTTTGAAGATTATGTTCCCACAGGTGTCTCTTGAGCCATCTTCTGAATCTTTGACTATTATGAGTGTGTTGCGGTGAGCAGTCCCTATCACACTTCTCTTTGATTTCTAGAGTTATATTTTCTGGAGTAGGCTTTTGAAGTGTCTCAGCCTCGTCATGGGATGCAGGCGCCTATCAGATCTGACGACGTAGCTGGAGAGGTGAAGATACCTTTGAGGCATATCTTTGGAGAGTAAAGGTCCTAATCAAGGTCGTGAATCTCTGGTTGACCCTCTCTTATTGGATGGAGGGGTTCTTAACAGTGAGGGGATCTTGTTCAAATCTTCAATCCCCAAGTGTGGTTCTTGCGATCTTTCAGATGCATTTTGTTAAATTTTGTGCTCCAAGAGGTGCTATTGCGCAAGATGCCAATGCAATGAAAACTGTACCAATTAGGTATCTGAATGATGGAGTTGACTTTGACTTTGAGTTTGACAGCAGCCGACTCTTGGAATAATATGAGAAAACTAAGCTTTTTCGGATAGCTTTGTCGTCATATTTGAGTTGTTCATGAGAACTTGCAGGAAGTAGGCGCGTCTTCGGCTTAGCAGCGATTACCAAGGTTAGAGATGATGCTGAAAGACTATCCTAAGAGTTTAGGCTTACAACTTAAGCTTTTGTACAGGTGGAAATATCATGTATGATGGTGTTGAACTAGTCTTCAAAGATCTTTTCTAAATAATATGTTTTGAGGGTTTTTATATGTTTCCAAGATACCCGATTTTTCTGTGGTTGTAGTTTGGGATTTTGAGCAGGTAGATTTTGAATGGTTTGGAAGGATTTTATAGAGAGAGAAATAATATTTTGTTCAATTAAATAAATTAAAACTCTAAATAAGCATGCAAGAAACTGTAAATATTTTGGAGGAATTACGAATGTTGCATAAAAGCAGGGAAATATTGCTAGGGGTGATACAATGTTTAAGCATTGACAGGTTTGTGAGGGGTGATGAAGTGTTTAAACCTTGATAGCTTTAAGCCGCTTTCCACATACGACTATCTTTGTTGGTTTATCAATATTGACTAGTTTGTAGTATCCACCTAACATAATTTTAATGACCAAATGTGGTTTTCTCAGGAGAGACAGTAATGTCTCTGATTTAGAAAAGGGGTGGGTTTCGGTATCTCAGGTTGATGACGCATTTTAAGGATGATTGGGTTATTGGTTTGATATTCTCAGTAGAGACGACTCTTATCCATTCGAAAAATTTTCCTTGAAAGGATCAGATTCCCATTCACATCGTCAAGGCATGATGAGGTTGATACTCGGGTCAAGTCCCCAAGCCTTGGTCAGACGTGGGATAACTGATTGTAAAAGAGAGTTTCTGAATAATACTTACTTGTAAATGAAATACAAGGGCACATGGCATCATCTCTCATCTATGTAATTATTTAGCATCCAAATCCGTTGTTTGGTGATGTTCTGGAGATGAGCAATCCTTAGGGTATGTTGTCTTATTGGCACCTACATGCGGGCTCCTTGTGATGGTTTCTCCAGAGATGTGTTGAACTTTGTCTTGTTTCTGGACTTGTTTTTCAGAATCTTTGATTACGGTTGGCGAGTGCGTGGTTTCGTGCCTGGAAATTCTCGCAGCTCTTAGAGTCTTGATAGTGATGATATTGACATCGATGCCTGCATCGATTAATGCTTGCTCGAACTCGGTGTCCTTGAGGCAGGAAGCAGTGAGAAGTCCCCATCTAGGCTTCTCATGAGTCGATCTTTTTATGAATATGCTTCTCAAGCCATTGCATTCTCTAGTGGGATGATTGACGAATCTGTGAAAATGACAGTACTTCGGATTTGACATGTCCTTTTCAGTAGGCGGTTGTCACACAGGTGGTAACTTGATAGCTCTATTTTGTATCCATAATTCTAGCAGTTCGAGGACCCTGTCCATAGGAAATGAGAAATCTGGGTTTGTCAGATCAGTCTTGATTTGTTGTGTTTGGCGCAGAGCCTTGATTAATCTTTACCCTTCAGTTGGCATTGTTGCCGGAGTCAGTGTGGTGCGTTTAGCCTGTGACGCCAATAGAGCTTTTGCTTTTCTCTTGGCTCCTTCATTAGTGACAATACCAATAGAGTGTTGCGTTGAGTGTTGCTTGTTCACCAGACATCTATTCCCACGAATGTTTCCATGACTTTCATCTCTAGCAGGCTTCGGTCTCTCTATTGGGGTAAGAGTTGTCGTCGTTAATTATTGAGCGGCCTCCTTAGGTTCAGCGATGGTTTGTAAATACCAATTTTCCAACAAGGCTTTGCATACTGGCGTCATGCTCTCGTTATAATGATATTGATTGCAATGAGATAAATCCCGCGAAACTTCTTTTTGTACTTGAGAAAATTGTCTTGAGTCTTCGCAGGAAGCAAAGCTAGGTTGATGGCTCCTTTCTAGTTCTCGTTCAGAAGGAGCGTGGACTCTATCTGTTGGTTTTCTTAACAACTTATTTGTAAGAATTTTCAAAAGTGAGAACAACTCGTTCTGTCTCTTGATGATGTCGACTTGATTTGTTAAGACATCATTTAGGATTTGCTTCAGATTAATTATAACAGTTTGTTGCCGATCATACACGGCATCATAAGGGATTTGATTGGGTGAGATGAATTCTGAAGTAATAGGAGGGACCCCTTCGGGGCTGGAAGCCATGAGATTAAGATTGAATGCTTCTGAACTCCCCATAGAGTAAGATTTCTTGAAAATTGAAGAATGAATTTTTATAACCGAGAGGTTGATCTCCCGCTGTGGTCGCCAATTGTTTGTACCTAAAATTTGCTCCTAGGTAAAACAACATACTGTTGAAGTACTTTTTGCAGTTTCGAGGATCAAAATCGTAAAAAACAAATCAAAAAAATGTTTGTATTTGTTCTGCTTCGGTTACAAAGAGAGGAGATGGGTTAATCTTAGGGGAGGGAAGCAAAGGAAGTTGAAGGAATCGTGTGTAGAATTGTGTATTGTGTATATAAATAACAGATCTTCAAAATGATTTTTTATCTCTTCTCCATCTGTGGCTTGTGTTTATAAATTGGCTAAGCAACCTATTTATAATGTTTTGGTACCACACACTTTCCTTGTAAAGTAGTGGAAGTTTCCGGGAGAAGTGGAGGTTGTGGGAATAATTGTCCACTTTGTCTTGGGAAGTTTATGGAAACTTATAGACTACTACTCCATTATCTTTTCAACCGCTTCAACTTACCACTTACTTTGTAACTTCCTTGTCATGGGTGTTGTTACGCCCATGTTGTTGTAAACCGCCAGATCAAAACCCCATGTTTTATCCCCCCATGTAATATGCTTTGATGTCTCGTATGAGTTAGTAGAGATGCTGCGGGAGCTAATGGAGCCGCTACAGGAGTACTAGAGCTGACGTTGGACCGGAGTTATTGTTGCTGGAGCTGATGCTGCTGCATTTGAGGGAGCGCTGCTGCTGGCGCTGGAGGGAGCGCTGCTGGAGGGTTGGCACCAACATTACCCGGGTAACGTTATGGCTGCGCTGGTGGGAGCACTGTGGGGGGTTGGTGCCAACATTAACTGGGTAACATTGGCTCTGGAGTAGCGCTAGCACTAGCAGCTTGGCCGTGGTGCTGGCGCTTGCATCGTGGCCATGGCGGTAGCATTGGCAAGGTGCTATCATTAACTGGGTAACGTTGGAGCTAAAGTTACTCGTTGGCCTTATGCTTGGCCTTTATGTAGCATATTCAGAACATATTCAAGGAATTCAGCGGTGGAAGTTTGCGACTTGAGAGAATATTCGATACGACTCTGTATTTAGATGGTATGCATCTAATTAGCGTTTTTATTTAGAAATGGCATAATGTCCATTCCGAATGTTTGCAATTTTGTATAATCAGCGTTTTCTGATTAATAAAGATGATTTGCACACGAAATAACAAGGGTTTAGTTGGGTAAAGCCATGTGATTTCTATGAGCACATATATATGCAAAAGATCTACAAGGATAATTTATCCACGAGCTGAGTATGTCTTCTCAATTCTCTTGTGGAATGTAAGATAGACGTACGTATCCATAATTCTGATGCTGGATCAGAATTTTTTTTATTATGTTTTGGCATCTAGGCAAAGTAAATTTTAGGATTCATGCCCTTTTCAAAAATCCACCAACAACAACATCATGCGAAAATTGCGGGTGTTAGACTGTTCTATCAAAATAGGTACAACCCTAATTTTGTTTTTGTGGATTCTGTTATCAGAATCAAAATACTATTTATATGTTAAAAAATTGGAGTTAATTATAGTTAATGTTGATTTAAAGGCTTATTATTTTCTGTGTGGGTTTACTAATCATTTAATTTGTCAACTTACGTATTTTCTCTTTCTTTTTAATGTATGATTACTAATAGGTTTCTAAAATGAAGATTTAGGTAATTGGGGCTGGAATTAGCTGGGATACTAAGGTCAGAATTTAAGTTGGGATTTTCCTTCAAATAAGATGAGCTGGTTAGATTGTTAATTGATTAATGAAAGCATGATAATTTTGCAAGATAGATAAGTAGGACTCTTAGATAATTTTGGAATTATCCAACCATTTGATCTTTCCCACTCAAGACATAATTTTTGATAAAGATAGTCTTGAAGGATTTGTCTTATGCCATTCTATAGGTGAAGGAACTGGCTTAGGTATTTAGTCTCTTTTTTTTTCCTTCTGATATTCTCTTTTTTTATATGTTATTTTAAATTAGGGCTTTTAATATTTTTCTCCTTAATTTCACCCAGTTTCACGTTTGTTCTTCTCATTAAGACTTTTATCTTGGTAGCGAGATCTTTAGATCCATAAAGGGTTACATCAAATATATTGCATTATGAAGGTTAATTTGATTACAAATGTTAATTGATTAAGAAGTATAATTCTAATACGAAGACTAATTCAAAGATTTGTTTTAGAATTCTTCTTTTTTCGGTAAGTTTTATCATCATTATAGATACTAAATCTCTTCGATTTAGATTTAATTTTCGATTTTGATTTAATTGTCGATATTGAAATCAGTTTAGCATTGTAGATATGTGGTTTATTATCATCAAACATGTTCAGTTTCATTATGAATAAAACGAATTTGTGTTTAGGTCATGATCTATGTTTATTGTTCTGATTTTGAATCAGTTATTGATATTGAAATCATATTTTCGTTATAGAATGAAGTTTATTGCCATACAATTATTTATATTACGAAGATTAATTATAAGATTTGTTGTTAATCTTCTTTTTTGGTGAGTCTGATTATCGTTATATATATTAATTCTCTTTGTTTCTTCTTTACTACTTTCTTTTTTATTCGATTTTTTGTTTTAATTTTGAATTAGTCATTGATATATGAAATCAATTTTTCATTTTACATCTGTGTTTATTACCATCAAATATGTTCAGTTTATTATTGATGATTGAATTAGGTTTTTCCTGTTTTATATTCATTTGAAAGAATGAACTCTTGTCTAGAACAATGACATCTGGTCGAGATTTGTTGCTTGTTCATTTTAAAGAATGAAATCTTGTCTACAACAATGAAATTTGTTTCAGATTTGTTATATGTTCATTTTAAATAATGAACTCTGGTCCAAATTTGTTGTGTGTTCATTTGAAAGAATGATCTTTGTCTTAAACAGTAAATTATATTCCATATATGCTGCCTATTCATTTTAAAGAATGAACTCTGGTCCAGATTTGTTTTGTGTTCATTTTAAAGAATGTACTTGTTTGTACCTAAAAATTTCTCCAAGGAAAAACAATGTATTGTTTAAGTACTTTTTTAGGTTCGAGGATAAAAATCGTACAAAACGAATCCAAACAAGAAGAATGTTTGTCTTCGTTTTTCTTCGGTTACAAAGAGAGGATATGGGTTGATCTTAGGGGAGGGAAACAAAGAAAGTTAAAGGAATTTTGTTTGTGTGTTTAATGGTATGTAGAGTGTAGAATAACAGAGTTTGTGAGAATGATTTCTATCTCTTATTTTTTCTGTCTTGTATTTGGAATTGGCTAAGCAGCCTATTTATAACCTTTGAGACCACACACTTTCCTTGTAAAGTAGTGGTAGTTGTGGGAAGATGGAGAAGTGGAGGTTATGGGAATAACCGTTCACCTCGTCTTGGGAAGTTTCTAGAGTATTCCAGATTATTACTCCATTATATCTACAACCGCTCCAACTTACCACTCACTCTATAACTTCCTTGTCATGGGGTGTTTGCCACGCCCATGTTGTTGTAAACCGCCATACCAAACCCCATGTTTTACCCCCCACCCCCATTGTAATATGATTTGATGTCTTGTAGGAGTTACTGGGATCATGGCTTCAAAGCCATGAGCCTTATTGTAAAATAATATTTGTAATTGACATTATACCAATTTTATCGTAGTAATGGATTTAGTAATGGTGCTAGCTTGAGAGAGAGAGAAATGGTGCAGCTTGGCAAATAATGGTGCTAGCTTGAGTGAATAATACATGGTAGCAGCAAGGCATAACAATGGCGCGGCAGTATCATATCAATGGCGCGGGTGGGGAGTTAGCCTTGGCGCTAGCGTTAGCGCCTGGCCTTGGCGATAACGTTGTGGCCCCAGCGGTGGAGATAGCGCTAGCGTTAGCGCCTGGCCTTGGCGCCAGCGTTGTGACCCTAGCGCTGGAGCTAGCGCTAGCGGTAGCGCCTAGCCTTGGCGCTAGTGTTGTAGGCTCTCGGCGCTGGAGATAGCGCTAACGCTGGCACTTAGCCTTGGCGCTATGGATAGCGTTCTAGCAATGGTTTTGTGTGGCTTCTTTCCACTTGGTTGCTTTTGTTGACTTTGTTGCTTTAAATATTTTGGCACATTTGTGCTAGAAGCGTGGCTAGGGATTACTAAAGCCTGTGCTTGTTTTTATCAGAGCTATAGCCTATATGCTATTATTTATTGACATTGACTAATGCTATGACCATGACTATGGCCTATTTAGGGTTTGTCAGTCTTGTGAATTTAATTGTATGGCGTTTATGCCTAACTTTTGTCCAGTGTATAGAGAACACCTTCAAGAGATTCAGTCGTGAAAGTTTGCAATCTTGAATTTATGCTTGATGCAGCTTTGCAATTAGATAGTATGATGCATTTAGTAGCACATTTATTCGAGAATAGTGTGAAATCTCAGAATGACCATTGTGCCCTTTTTGCTTGACTTTTTTTTATTAAAAATACTATTTTATCCCTGGTCCAAATCTTGATGAATATAACTTTTCACCTCTAATTATAAAATGACCGTTTTACCCCTGGATGTAAAATGACTATTTTACCCCTTGGTTGAAAAATTACCCGAATTGATTGTTTTACCATTTGTCAAAAATCCACCATCAATATTAAGTCCCTTGCTTACGTGGAACGAGTAATGTTGCGTGGTAAGCACTAGATGGTGGTCTGCTAGACGAGATAAAACGTGACTTTTATCATTTAATGGTTAAATATTACTAGAAGAGTAGCAATTGGCTGAGCAAGTTTTTCTCTTTCTGCGGTTGTACTCTTAGGTAGACAGATCATTCTTCTTCTAACAACGGGAAGGTATTTAGAATATTAGTTGGTTGTAGAGAGTGTTGAGGCAGTGATGCTGTCATATAACTGAGATGAATGTTGAGTCATTGTTGTCGTCAGAACATTTAAGATGAGTGTGGATGCATTGATTCTGCCATCAGAAACGGAGGTGAGTGTTATCCATGAATATTAAGATGGGTGTTTGAGGCAGTGGTGTCGTCAGAACACACTAAGATGATTTGAATTTTAGCTTTGATATATATGGAACAAGTTCAAGGAATTCAGCCGTGGAATTTATGTCACTTGAAGCAAGTTCAATCGTGACGTGAAGTGCTTAACTTTTATTTAGTGCATACAGAACACCTTCAAAAGATTCAGCCGTGGAAGTTTGCAATCTGGAAATTATGCTTGATGTGACTCTGTAATTAGATGGTATTCATCTAATTGGTGATCTCTATTCAGGAATGGTATATTATCCACTCTGAATGTTTACAGTAATTCTGTAATTAGAGGATATGCATCTAATTTAATGATCTTTATTCAACTATGGCATAGCCTCTATTCTGAATATTCATTTTTTTAGTTGGTATGCATCTAATTTAGCGATCTTTATTCAGCTATGGCATAGCCTCTATTCTGAATATTTTTCCTTTTTTTTTGGATGACTTGCATCTAGTTTACATTATATTCAGATATGGCCTCGCCTCTATTATGAATACTCGCTATTTAGTTTTTGTTATATTCAGCTATGGCACCGCCTCTATTCTGAATATTCGTTATTTAGTTTGCGTTATATTCAGCTATGACACCGCCTCTATCCTGAATATTCGCTATTTATTTTTCTTTATATTCAGATATGATCATAACCTTTATCCTAAATATTCGTCATTTAGTTTGCGTTATATTCAGCTATGGCATCACCTCTATTCTGAATATTCGCTATTTAGTTTGTGTTATATTCAGCTATTGTCATAGCCTTTATCCTGAATATTCAATATTTAGTTTGCGTTATATTCAGGTGTGGTATCGCCTCTATTCTTCATATTCGCTATTTAGTTTGCACTATATTCATCTATGGTCATAGCCTTTATCCTGAATATTCGCTATCTTGTATAACCAGTGCTTTGTTTTATACAAATAGTTTGCATGGATGCACATTAAATAATAAGGGTTTAGCCGGGTAAAGCCCTGAAATTTTACGGGTACATGCATACATAAAAGAGCAACGAGGCTAATATAGCTATGAGTTAAAGACGCACTTCTCAATTCTCTTGCGGAATGTAAGATAGCTATGATTAAAGAAGCATTTCTCAATTCTCTTGCGGAATGTAAGATAGATATGATTAAAGATGCATTTCTCAATTCTCTTGCGGAATTTAAGATAGCAGTAATATTCATAATCCTGATGCTCGTCAGGAATTTAAACTTTTTTATTTCATGTTTCTGCAGCTAAGAAAAATAAATCGATGAGCTTAGTTGTCGGCTTTTACCGGGAATTTTGATTTGGTGACGCTCCGTTGATGTCAATTAATCGCTGAAAGAATAATAGTTGATGTGATAGTGCCTTTAGGATGATAGAAAATTGTCTAGAGAGCATAAACTAGTGAACCGTGGCTGATTTGCATGATGGATGGACTAAAATCGACCCGTGTGTAGCATGAGACCATGGCTTTAAAGAGGAAATCCTTGTTTAACCATCACCGACCACCAGCGCTTTCTTTTAGTTGTGCGGAGGTACTGATGTATAGACGCTCTCGTCAGGATGATACGAGTGGGATCTTGTCGCTACTACCGTTGTTGATTAAATACTCTGGTTAAAGAAGGTGGCTGCGTTAAACCTTTGAAAATGAGGAAGCCTTCAGTCCCCAGGTGCATCTACTTTGGTTCGTTGCTCGAAAATGAATAATTTAATGGTATCATCATGAGTCCATGCCTCTAGGGTATGATCAGGCAAGGGAAGCCAGGAAGGTTGATATCTCTTATTGTTGTTGTTTCCTTCACGTACCATGGATGAAGTAAAAACTTGAATTGAAGTTGGAGTCCTTATTGGCGCCCCGGGTTGTTGAGTTGCAACTGCGACGTTTTTGTGACCGTTGACTGAGTGAAACTATTTTTTATTCTGACCCTTTGGTTTATAAACTTGTTTTCCCTTCTTGGACGTGATGTGATATGCTTGGAATGTTCATATAGGCGAAATCCTCTGAAACACCGAGGGTAAATAGGATGAGATGGGAGATGTTTTGTTGCTGATATAGTGTTATGGGTATCTTCAAAGACTATGTTCCCGGAGGCATCTCTTAAGCTATCATTTGAATCCTTGATTGTGATAGGGGATGGGATACGGTGAGCAGTCCCCTGTCATACTCCTTTATGATTACTTAAGTTGTATTTTATGGAGTAGACTTGGGATGCGTCTGAGCCTCATCAGGGGTTGCAGGCGCCTACCAGATCTGGTGAAGACTTATTTGCAGCATGTCTTTGGAGAGTAGAGGGCCTTGTCAAGATAGTGACTCTCTGGTTGATCGTCTCTTATAAGATGGAGGGATTCTTGACAACGAGGGGATATTGTGTAAATATTCAGTCCCCAAGTGTGGTTCTTGTGATCCTTCGGATGCAGCTGCTGAAGATGATGCTCCAAGTGGTGTTTTTGCGTAGGATGCCAATACGATAAAAGCTGCACCAACTAAGAATCTGAATGCTGGAGTTGACTTTGACTTCAAGTTTGACAGGAGCCGACTCTTAGAGGAAGCTGAAACAGCTAATCTTGTCATCGGATAGCTTTATCGTCATATTTGAGCCATTCAGGAGAAATTGAAGGAAGTAGGTGCATCTTCGGCTTAGAAATGATTACTGAAGCTTTTTCACAAGTGGAGAAACAACATGCTGATAATTCTGAACCAGCCTTCAAGGATTTCTTTCTAAGCAGTAAGTTTCGAGGGTTTTTATATGTTTCTTAGATACCCAATTTTTGTGGTCTTATATAGGGATTTTGAGTAGGTAGATTTTGAATGGTTTGCAAAGGATTTTTCTGAATAAAGAAATAATACTTTGTTCAATTGAAATGCTAAGCATGAATGTAAGGTGCTGCAATTATTTTAGAGGAATTGCAAAAGTAGGAAAATATTGCTAAGGGGTGGCGAAGTGCTTAACTCTTTACAACCTTGTCAGGGATGATGGAATGTTTAAGACTTGACAGCTTTAAGCTTCGTTCCATGTATGATTACCCCTATTAGCTTATTTGTATTGAAAATTTTGTAGTATTCACCTAATATAGTTTTAAGGACCAGATGTGGCTTTTTTCAAGGAGAGATAGTAGTGTCTCTGATTTAGAAAGTATTGGGTTTCGGTATCTCAGGTTGATGACACATTTCAGACTGATTGGGTTATTGGTTTTAATGTTCCCAGTAGAGATAACTCTATCCCTTTAATAAACTTTTGAAAAAGGATCATCTTCCTCTTTAAAACGCCAAGTCATGGTGGGGTTGAGACTCGTTTCAAGTCCCCAAGACTTGATGGGACGCAGGACTGCTAGTTGTAAAGAGAGTTGCTAAACAAGACTTACTTGTAGGTGAAATCCATGGGTGTACAACATCACATTTCCTCTATGCAGTCGTTTAGTGTCCATACCCATTGTTTGGTGATGTTCTAGAGATGAGAAATCTTTAGAGCCTATTGGCTTGTTGACGCATACCGGTGGGTCCCTTGGTGACGATTTTGCAGAGATGCATCAAGTCTTGACCTATTGTTATAGATCCACGGACGTCCTAGAATCATGTCATAAACTGGATTTACATGATTGTTGCTAGTGAATTGACAACGGACACTCCCGATTACAAAATGGTGGTGGTAGTGGTCTCTTCTAGACCTTTATGAATGACGAAGTTTGATCGCTGCTCCCTAGTTGCTTTATTTGGATGGGGATCTCGTCATCGTGTCGAATATTGATTCTGAAACACGCAGCTTACTCAACTTAAGGACTTCATGTCTAGTGAGACTTCTGATATATGCGGTGAGCCATCGGAAAATGAATTAGCAGCTCGGCTGAACTTGAAAAATACTTCTAGACCGACGCGCGACTTGATAATCACCTTGACACAGGTATCTCGAATCATCCTTTATTTAATCACAGTCTTTTACTCATTAATTAAATGTTCAATTCGTATGTTGCAGTCGTGGCTCCCGAATTACTTCGTTTCTAATAATGTAGCGAATGCTACTCTTTAATCTGGAACGAAGAGATAGCGGGTACTTATGCCTTGAAGTGGGGATCGTCCCTCGAAGAAGGTAAGTTTCTTGTATTTTCTCTTGCTATTCTTCTCTGTATGAAGTATATTTACACCTTGTCTTTGATGAATATCGTTGTATTTCCTGGGGGCGTAACTCGTGAGAGTGACTTGAGTAGTCAACCCTTTGAATTTGGGGTCCCGGTTGTTCCTGGTGCTTCAGCTTCTTATCTCGTGAGTAAAGCTTCCTTGAGAAATCCCTGAATAACGTTTCCATGTCTTGTTGACTTTGATGGATTCTGATTCTTGTGAATAATTGTTATGCTTAGATGACTAGCAACGTGAATACTTCGACGTTAGAAAAAACCGTCGTGGTTGAAAGCTCTGAAGAAAAATATAATGACGACCAGGGACTTGAGAAATCATCCCGTACTGAAGTAATCGAAGAATTTGGGGTTGAGGGTGAAGGATTCAATGGCGAATCATATTATGAAGTGCCTTATGCTTCCAATGACTTGTTGGAGCTCCAAGTAAGTCTCTTGCATTATTTTACAACCATAATAACATTATTATAATTTTCCAAACCCCAAATATGTAAAACCATGTATGATTTCATGTAGAATTTTGGCGATTTTCTTTGTCAGAAAATTCCAGATTCAGGTATTCTTGTCGTAATGGCCTTAGAATTCTCGTCGGAAGTCGGAAGGAGGTGGTTGACCTCTAATTATTTAGAAAAGAAGAAGATATAAATTCTTGAGAAATAATTTCTGAATTTGGAGTCCGCTTGCTAGGTTAAAATTACCTGACACCGAGCGTCCAGAACTTTTCCAGACAAAATTCTGTAGGTTTTCAGCTGTCATGTAGTCGACCGTTTGGTCTTCCCTTATTAGCTCGCTTCTCCGATTGGCGCGCCCTCTTAGTATATTGTAGTAGACATACATATGAATCATTAAGTATATAAATCATCTCCAAATTCCTCACCAATTAGTGCCAGTTTCAGTTATTCTGGAGGGTTATGTAAAAACATTTATGATGACATTTTCAAAATGACCCATATCTTTTCTAAACCATATGCCATGACCTAAAACACTTTTTAATGAATTATTAGGTTTGTAATGGACATATTTTATGAACTTTATGATCTATGCTTTAATTCCTTGTGTTTAATCTATTTTGGCTCATTATCTCTATGATGTCCTCAATTTTAGGGGGAGAATGGATCAAATCAGAGAAATGAACTTGTAGGTGAAGGATTGGAGATTACCATGAGCCTTGATGTTGGTGATGTGTATTTTACATATAAACATCACGAGCGATCTCTTTCTGATGCAGTTGTTGAATGAAGCACTTTGAGTGGCTTTATTGTACAGAACACTGCTATGATAGAGATTGTTCATGAAGTTTTCGGTATGACTGCTTTAAAGAGTAGTGTTGGTGTTTTTGGTGAAAACATTTTGAGAAATGGAACACCAAAATTAAAAATGGTTGTTGAACCTGAATTGAGTTTGAAGATTGAACTAGATATAAGATCCACCATTCCTCTTTTGAGATAATTGAATAATTGAATTTCTATCTGAGAGTTTGATCTCCAGCTGTGGTCGCCAATTGTTGTATCTAAAAATTTCTCCCAGGAAAAACAATGTACTGTTGAAGTACTTTTTTAGGTTCGAGGATCAAAATCGTACAAAACGAATCCAAACAAGAAGAATGTTTGTCTTCGTTTTGCTTCGGTTACAAAGAGAGGAGATGGGTTGATCTTAGGGGAGGGAAGCAAAGAAAGTTGAAAGAATTTTGTGTGTGTGTTGAATGGTATGTAGAGTGTAGAATAATAGAGTTTATGAGAATGATTTCTATCTCTTCTACGTTCTGTCCTGCATTTGGAATTGGCTAAGCAGCCTATTTATAACCTTTGATACCACACACTTTCCTTGTAAAGTAGTGGTAGTTGTGGGAAGATGGAGAAGTGGAGGTTATGGGAATAACGTCCACCTCGTCCTGGGAAGTTTCTAGAATCTTCCAGATTATTAGTCCACTATATCTACAACCGCTCCAACTTACTACTCACTCTATAACTTCCTTGTCATAGGGTGTTTGCCACGCCCATGTTGTTGTAAACCGCCAAACCAAATCCCATGTTTTACCCCCCACCCCCATTGTAATATGATTTGATGTCTCGTAGGAGTGGGATCATGGCTTCAAAGCCATGAGCCTTATTGTAAAATAATATTTGTAATTGACATTATACCAATTTTATCGTAGTAATGGATTTAGTAATGGTGCTAGCTTGAGAGAGAGAGAAATGGTGTAGCTTGGAAAATAATGGTGCTAGCTTGAGCGAATAATACATGGTAGCATCAAGGCATAGCAATGGCGCGGGAGTAGCATATAAATGGCGCGGGTGGGGAACTAGCCTTGGCGCTAGCGCTAGCGCTAGCGTTAGCGCCTGGCCTTGGCGTTAGTGTTGTGGCCCTAGCGTTGTGGCCCCAACGCTGGAGCTAGCGCTAGCGATATAGCCTGGCCTTGGCACTAGCGTTGTAGGCTCTCGACGCTGGAGATAGCGCTAGCGCTGGCACTTGGCCTTGGCGTTATGGCTAGCGTTCTAGCAATAATTTTGCATGGCTTCTTTGAACTTGGTTGTTTTTGTTGACTTTGTTGCTTTGATTATTTTGGCACCTTTGTGCTAGAAACGTGGCTAGGGCTTACTAAAGCCTGTGCTTGTTGTTGTCAGGGCTATAACCTATATGCTATTATTTATTGACATTGACTAATGCTATGACCATGACTATGGCCTATGTAGGGTTTCTCAGTCTTTGAGATTTAATTGTTTGGCATTTATGCCTAACTTTTGTGCAGTGCACACAGAACACCTTCAAGAGATTCAGCCGTGGAAGTTTGCAATCTTGAATTTATGCTTGATGCAACTCTGCAATTAGATAGTATGATGCATTTAGTAGCACATTTATTTGAGAATAGTGAGAAATCTCATAATGACCATTGTGCCCTTTTCGCTCGAGTTTTTTGGTAAAATAACCAGTTTACCCCTGGTCTAAATCTTTTTCACCACTAATTATAAAATGACCATTTTACCCCTGGATATGTAAAATAACTATTTTACCCCTGGGGTTAAAAATTACCTGAAGTGACTGTTTTACCCTTTGTCAAAAATCCACCATCAACGGAACTCTTTATACAATAGATTTGTTCCAGATTTGTTGTGTGTTCATTTTAAAGAATGAACTTTGTTCCAGAATTTTTGTGTTTATTTGAAAGAATGAACATGTGGTGGTGCTTTTAAGATGAAAAACCTCCAGTTACAAAGGAGTTGATGAAACATCTGATAAAAGGTCAAGTAAAAGACAATCCGTTGATAAAACCTAAAGAAATTGTTTCTCAGGTGAAGGTTTGTTATGGTATTAACATAAGTTACCATCATGCTTTTAAAGGTGGAAGCATCTCATGTGGATATATTCGGAGATGATATAAAAATGTATACGGATCTTGTTTGGTATGTGCAAGCAATAAATGTCACGAATCATGGTAGTTGTATTTATTTTCAAGTTAATGAATAGACTAAAAAATTTAAGAGGCTTTTTATTTCTTTTGTTGATTGTATAGAAGGTTATAAGTTGATTCGTCCTATTATATACTGTGGTGCAACATTTTTTACTGGGAGATTTAAGGGGACATTGATGGCTACCACCGGCGTAAATGGGAACAAGGTATTTTTTTTCTTCTGCAAGTTTAGGTATTCCATGGGGTGTTACCGAGTCAGGTAATGATATATATGAAGTATATTCTCCCATTTCTTATGTTTTGGATCTATCAAAGATGCATTGCACTTGTCAAAGATATAAAGTTTTCGGTTTCCCTTGTGCTCATGCACTGTACTATCACTTGCAAGGGTACTGAAATGTTGGAGTATGTTGATCGTTATTTTGGCACATATCACTATCAGCAGTCTTAGGCTTCTACAATTCGAACTATTCTTAATCATCATGACAGGTCTGAAGTGTATGATGCTCGAGATATAATTCATCATCCTATACCAAGGCCACCTCTAGGAAACCAAATTCAAATCTTATTCACAAGTATTCAAATTTGTAATAAGGTTGGGAACCATAACCGAGATACTTGTCGTCATTTAATGGAAGATTAGTATGATATGGTTTCTTGAAGATTATTTTTTCAGTTTTCTACATTTTTTAGTTTTTGTGTTACTCTATTTTTGATGACTGTGTTTAGTTATTGGTTTTCATCTCGAAACTGAATCATCATCTCTTAGGTCACTCTTAATAATGAATTGTTATTTCCCAGTCATTTCATTTATTATAGTAGTTTTTTTATTTATTTTATAGTTTATTATTAACAATCAAGGTTGTGAAAACGTGAATCGTGAAGTGACTTATTTTTCATTTTTGAGAATCAAATCGTATGTTAAATTGTGAATCGAAGATTCATAATAAAAAAATTATGATAAATAAAAAAATATTTACGACTACATAAACATATAATTTACCAATAAATAAATTTTATGTTTCAAAAAAATAAAAATAATTTAACAAGTATTGTTTGGTTTATGACAATCTAGTATGGCTGAAACACCGACACCTACATAAGATAAATTATGCTATAATTTAATAAATTACTAGCGCTCAACACATTGCGTTTAATAGAATATTTTGTGTCATATCAAAACGAGACCTAATTACAAATGTAACCATGTAAGCATATCCCAAATCCATGTGTATCACTATTAACATGCATTTTCAATTTCAGACGAATGGTCAAGTCAAAGCTAAAAAAATACTCCTTCCGTTTCAGCAAAATGTTACTATCACTTTTTCATTTTAACCTAAAAATAGGTTAAAATGAAAAAGTGATAGTAACACTTTTACTGAAACGGAGGGAGTATGAAACAAACGTTTGGATAAATCAACCCACTCACTCCTTCGATCTCTTTGTTTCCCTCTTTTTTATCTTTCTCATTCTTATATTTTGTTACTAAAAAAAATTGATTCAGAATTCTAAATGTCAAATAAACCATTGATCTTATAAGAACTGAAGTGGAGAGCCGTAGAAGATTTGAAATAAAGAGTTGCCTTAATTATTATGAGGAGATCTGATTTTGAAGGAGAGAGTTATAGAAGATTTGTTTTTTTCTACTTTTTGTTTGAAACGAAAATGATAATAGAAGACTAACGTTTATATATCGGTTCATCAATCATCATACATTCATGAGTTGATTACAGGAAGATAGAAATAGATAATACCATCTTCTTCTCCTATATTACATGAGATTCTTTTGTTACAATCTGATTTGCATGCTAACAGACCTATAAAATTCCTTTAGGGAGAAAAAAAAAACATGAATCACAAATTTAACACGAATCAGTGATTTAAAATTAAATTTCGAAAAGCGATTCCTACATATAAGTCACAGCATTTTTAAAAAATTTGAAATAACTCGTACGATTCGACTTGTGATTTGTACGAGTCTAATAACCTTGCTAACAATGAACTATTATTTTCTACACTTTATTATAGAACATGTACTTCATTTTAAACAGTGAAATGTACTTCATTATAAACAATGAACTTCTATTATTCATTATAAACAATAAATTTCTATTCTATACTTCATTATTGAAAATGTATTTCAATCTTTTGGAAAGAACTGCTATTCATTACCGAAAATGAATAGTAGTTCATTCCAATAAATTAACTTATATTCATCATGGGAATGTGAATGAATTGTTATTCATTATCGAAAATGAACTTATATTTATTCTGACCAATGAAACTGCTATTCATTTTGGAATATGCATTTCATTATCGTTAATTAACTACTATTGATTATGAACAATGAACTTCCATACTTCATCATTTTTAAACTGTTATTTTCATTTTTAGAACAATGAATTGTTATTTTCATTAAAAATAATATTGTAAAAAAAGATAAAACACATTAGAGTATCTATTTACATAACATAGTAAAAAAAAGTAATACATTATAATTTGATTCAGTAATATTAGACATTATAGTTTATGTTAATCTGTACCATTGTTGATGGTGGATTTTTGACAAGGGCATGAATTATAAAAGTTATATTACCTAGTTTCCAAAATATAATAAACAAATTTCTGACCCGGCATCAGAATTATGGATACGTACGTCTATCTTACATTCCGCAAGAAGATTGAGAAGACATACTCAGCTCGTGGCTAAATTAGCCCTATAGCTCTTTTGCGTATATATGCGCTCATAGAAATCTCAGGGCTTTACCCAGCTAAAACCTCGTTATTTTATGCGCAAATCATCTGTATTAATCAGAAAACGTTGATCATACAAAATTGTGAACATTCAGAATGGAAATTATGTCATTTCTGAATAAAAGCGCTAACTAGATGCATACCATCTAAATACAGAGTCATATCGAGCATTATCTCAAGTCGCAAACTTCCACGGCTGAATTCCTTGAATATGTTCTGAATGTGCTACATAAAGGCCAAGCAAAATTCCAACGAGTAACTTTAGCTCCAACGTTACTCGGGTAATGTTGGCGCCAACCCCTCACCAGCACAGCCACAACCCTCCCACCAGCGCAGCCATAACGCTACTCCAATGCCAACGTTAATCGGGTAATATTGGCGCCAACCTTCCAACAACGCTCACAGCAGCCACGCTCCCAGCACGAATGCAAAACCAAAACTACCAAAACTACCAAAGCTACGAAGCTAAAACAACGGAGCCACGAAAAAGAAGCACGGAGGAAGCACTAAGCGTTGGCAGCAGCACTAGTTGCAGGGATGGCATCAGCGCTAGCGCCAGCGTCTGTGCTGCCGTGCTTCGCTGCTGCCGTACTATATTGACACACCAAGTTTTATCGCGCCCACATCCGCCACTGCGGGGTCCCACGGTCTATTGTCGTAACCATTGCTGGGCACACACTTCACTGCTACAACATTACCATGCTCAAGCTAGCACCATTATTTGCTCAAGCTATCACTGTTACTTAAGTCATTACTACGAAAAAGTTGACATGAAGTCTACCAAAAACATTATTTTACAACAAGGCTCATGGATTTGAAGCCATGACACAACTAACTCTCACGAGAAATCAAATCATATTACAAAGGAGATAAAACATGGGGTTTTGATCTGGCAGTTTACAACAACATGGGTACAGTACTACCCCATGACAAGGAAGTTACAAAGTCAGTGGTAAGTTGGAGCAATTGAAGAGATACTGGAGTCATGGTCTAGAAGTTTCCAGAAACTTCCCAGAGACAAAGTGGAAGGTTATTCCCACAACCTCCATTTCTCCATATCCCCACCACTACCACTATTTTACAAGGAAAGTATGTGGTACCAAACATTATAAATAGGCTGCTTAGCCAATTTCAAAAACATAACAACATCACAACAAGAGAAATAATCCATAGACGGAGAAGAGATAGAAAATCATTCTCAAGCTTTGCTATTTTTCTACCACAACACACAATTCTACACACAATTTCTCCGACTTCCTTTTCTTCCCTCCCCTAAGATCAACCCATCTCCTCTCTTTGTAACCGAAGCAGAACAAATACTAACATCCTACTTATTTTATTTGTTTTGTACGATTTTGATCCTCGAACCTACAAAAATTACTTCAACAATACATTTTTTTGCCTATGAGCAATTTTTAGGTACAAACAATTGGCGACCACATGCGAGATCGACCTCTCGGTAATAAAATTCAATTCTTCAATTATCTCAAAAGAGAAAGGGTGGATCTTAGGTCTGGTTCATAGATTAACATAAATTCAGGTCCAGCAACCAATTTTAGTTTTGGTGTTTCGCTCCTCAAAATATTTTCACCAAAAACACCAACTCTACTCTTTCAAGCAGTGCTCCTGAAAACACCATGAACAACCTCTATCATAGCGGCGTTCTGTACAATAACACCACTCGGAGTGTTTTCTTCAACAACCGCAGCAGAAAAATCTCGCTCGTGATTTTGATATGGAAAAGACACATCACCAACATCAATTCTCATGGTAATCTCCAATCCTTCACCTACAAGTTCATCTCTTCGATTTGATCCATTCTCCCCCTAAAAATGATGGGATTATAGAGATAATGAGTCAAATTAGTTTAAACACAAGGAATTGAAGCGTAAGATCATAAAGTTCATAAAATATGTCTATTATCATCCTAAACATTCTTTAAAAAGTGTTCTGGGTCTGGCATATGGTTTAGAAACGATATGGGTCGTTTTGCGAAAATGTCGTTAGAAACGTTTTTACATAACCCTCCGGAAGAACTGAAACTGGCCCTAATTGGTGAAGAATTTGGAGATGATTTATATACCAAATGATTCATATGGATGTATACTACAACATGCTAAAAGGGCGCTCCAATCATAGAATCAAGCTAATAAGGGCAGATAAAACGGTCGACTACATGACAGCTGAAAACCTACAGAATTGTGCCTGGAAACGTTCTGGACGCTCGGTGTCAGGTACTTTTCACCTAGAAAACGAACTCCAAATTCAAAAATTCTTTTTGAAGAAGTTATCTATATCTCTTAGATAAAAAATGAGAGGTCAAACCCCTCGTCCCGACGTCGGACGAGGATTCTACGGCCATTATGGAAAGAGGACCTGAATCTGAAATTTTTCTAGACGCTCGGTGTCAGCGAAAATTGCCAAAGTTCTATGTAAAATCACGCATGGATCTGCACGTTTGGGGATCTAAGAGTTATAATTATGTCATTATGATTCTAAAACAATAGAGAAGACTTACTTGGAGCGGCAATAAGTCATCAGAAGCAAAAGGCACCTCGCAATGTGATTTACCACCAAGTTCTTCATTCTCAGCCCCAGATCCTTCAATCGCTTCAGTATGGGATGATTTCTCGGGTCTATGGTCATCCTTGTCTTCTTCCTTAGTGCTTACAACTACAATGGTGCTTTTTAACATCGAGAAACCTCCAAAGGAAGCTCTACTCACAACATAAGCAGCTGAAGCACCAGGAACAACTGGGACACCAAATTTAAAGGGTTGAATATTCAAGTTACCCTGATAAGTCATGCCTCCAGACTACGCGAAGATATTCATCAAGGAAAGATTGAGGCGTAGCGTTTGCTACACTATCAGACATAAAGTAATTCAGGAGACCACTACTACCACCATTTTATAGCGGGGAGCTTCTGTTGCCAATTCACCAGCAAAAATCACGTAAATTCATATTACGACATGATTCTATGACGTTCGTGGATCCACAACAATAAGTCAAGAATTGACGCATCTCTGCAGAATCGTCACCAAGGAACCCACCGTATGCGTCAACAAGCCAATAGGATCTAAAGATTGTTCATCTCCGGAACATCACCAAACAACGGGTTTGGAGATTGAACGAGTGCATAGAGGAAAGGTGATGTTGTACACCCATGGATTTCTCCTACAAGTAAGTCTTGTTTAGAAACTCTCTTTACAACTAGTTGTCTTGCATCACATCAAGTCTTGGGGACTTGACATGAGTGTTAACCCCACCATGACTTAGCGGTTTGGAGAGGAAGATGATCCTTTTCAAAAGTTTATTAAAGGGATAGAATCATCTCTACTAGGAACACTAAAACCAATAACCCAATCCTTTTGAAATATGCCATCAACCTGAGATACTGAAACCCAATACTTTCTAAATTGGAGACATTAATAACTCTCCTAGAGAAAATCCACATCTGATCCTTAAAACTATATTAGGTGAATGCTACAAACTTGTCAACACCAATAAGCCAATAGGGGTAATCATACATGGCGAGAAGATTAAAACTCTTAAACACTCCAGCACCCCTGACGAGGTTGTCAAGACTTAAGCACTTTGCCACCCCTAGCAATATTTTCCTGTTTTCACAATTTCTCTAAAATAATTGCAGCACCTTATATTTATAATTAGGATTTCAATTGAACAAAGTATTATCTCTTTATCTATAAAATCCTTTGCAAACCATTCAAAATATACCTACTCAAAATCCTAATATAAAACAATAAAAATTGGGTATCTCAGAAACACATAAGAACCCTCAAAACCAATTGTTCAGAAAGAAACCCTTGAAGACTTGTTCAGAACTATCAGCATATGCTCTCTCTACTTTTGCAAAGGCTTCAGTAATCACTTCTAAGAAGAAAATGAACCTACTTTCTTCAAGATCTCCTGAATGGCTCAAATATGACGACAAAGTTATCCCGACAACAAGCTTAGCTATCTTATCTTCCTCAAACAGTCAGCTCCTGTCAAACTTGAAGTCAAAGTCAACTCCAACGTTCAGATACTCAATTGGTGCAGTTTTCATCACATCAGCATCCTACACAAAGACACCCTATGGAGCGTTGTCTTCAGCAGCTGCATCCGAAGAATCACGTGAACAACACTTAGGGACTGGAGATTTGCACAAGATCCTCTCACTATCAACAACCTCTCCAGCCTATAAGAGACGGTCAACCAAAGATTCAAACCTTGACAAGGCCCTTTACTCTCTAAAGACCTGTCACAAAGGTATCTTCTCCCAACTATATCATCAGAGCTGATAGGCGCCTGCAACCCTTGAAGAAGTTGAGGCACATCTCAAGCCTACTCCAGAAAATACAACTTCATTAACTAAAGAAGAATGTGATTTGGAACTGCTCACTATAGCCCATATCCTGCAACTTTCAAGGATTCAAAGGATAGATTAAAAGACGCTTCCGGGAACATAGTCTTTTTTGACACCGGTAGCACTATGTCGGCAACAGAACACCTCCCAGCTCATCCTCTTCACCCTCGACGTCTTCAGATAAATTCACCAATATGAACATTTCAAACATTCCATCATCACAACCAAAAAGGGTGAAACAATCTTATGATCCAAAGGGTCAGAATAAGACACAATGTCATTCAGTCAATGCTCGCGAAAACGTCTCAATTGCGACTCAACATCCCGGGCACCAACATGGACTCCAACTTCAATTCAAGTTCTTGCTCCATCCATCGCATGCAAATACAACAATAATGGGAGATATCAACCTTCCTGTCTTCCCTTATCTGATCACATCCATAGCCTGGGGACTTCACCTCTGTTGTTGCTGCTGGTGGTTTTCAACCACACTGGTCAACTATGGGAGATACGCTGGGTTCAGAATTCTCAAGCCATGAAGCCTATCACAAGAGATCACTTGCCATGAAGTCCTAACTTTTATTGAGGTCCCCACTTACGTTGCATCATGTTGGAGATCTCACGATGCCAACATACTCATGACTTCAACACCTCCAGCGGTAGCCTTACCCACAGGACAAGGGATATTCCACCAGAAGAGGGATATTCCATGGCAATAGGATTTCACACAGGTATAAGACATCGTTCACAGAACTAGCGTACTTCAAGAAGTTTATTTTTTCACGTGCCACCACCTATCGCCACAAGATCTTCTATTCGTCGATGGTCCTACTGTTACATCGGCATCCTGTAAACTAGAAAATTAGCGACAATCGATAGAGAACGGGACAATGCATCCTTCAAAAAAAAAACTCAAACTTCAAACGATAATGTCTACTTCTCATTCACGGTGGAGTCTAATATATCCAAAACCCATTTATGCGTGAAGGACATGCCTGAAGGAAATAGAGTTAAGTAACTATCCTTAAACTAAATTTCTGAAATTCATATTTTATATTTTAGGATGAAACCCTTGCTACAGGAATTTTCGGCTAACCTCTTCAAGCAAAATATATAACGACAATATTAGAGTCTATGATCTTTGAGCTTTAAATATTCTATATATTATACTGTGCCACTCAGTATCCACTTTCGTATAGAATCAAGAATGATTGGACGGCTCCTAGCATGACCACTAGTATAGAGCAATAACGTCTTCAGAATGTCACTGGTGACGGCTGTTATTCCTGTCCAGAAGATCTCTGACTATACATAATACTGGAAGAGTTGTAAGTTACAATAATTCCATGGCTGAATTCCTTATACTCGTTCCACATATCTTTTACATATATAAATGTGCTCGCATACCTATCTTACAGTCCACAAGAGAAGTGAGAAAGGATATTCAGCTCCTGGATAAATTAGCCTTGAAGCTATTTTATTGCTTTTGCATAGATGCAGAAGCATGAAATAAATATACACAAATTCCTGACGAGCATCAGGATTATAAAATAAATATATATAAATTCCTGACGAGCATCAGGGTTATGAATATTACTCATATCTCATAGTCCGCAAGAGAAGTGAGAAGGAATATTCATCTCCTGGCTAATTTAGCCTTAAAGCTCTTTTACATATATGGGCCTTAGTAATTGCAGGTCTTTACTCAGTTAAACCCTCGATTATTTCATAGACAACCATGCAAACTACTTGTATAAAATAGAATATACTTGTTATACAAAATTGCGAATATTTAGAATAGAGGCGATGCCAAACGCAAATTAGATGCAAGCCATCTAAAAAAATAGTGAATATTCAGAATATAGGCTATACCATAGCTGAATAAACATCACTAAATTAGATGCATGACATCTAATTACAAAATTATAGCAAACATTAAGAGTGTATAATATATAATTCCTGAATAGAGATCCCTAATTAGATGCATACCATCTAATTGCAGAGTCGCATCAAACATAATTTCAAGATTGCAAACTTCCACGGCGGAATCTCTTGAAGGTGTTCAGTATGCACTGCATAAAAGTTAAGCATAAATGCTAATATTAAATCTCACATGATTGGAAAACCCTAAATTGTCCATAAATATGGTCATGGCGTTAATGAATGCTAACGTTAGCGGTGTAAAGGCGATGGCCATAACACTAACAAGCGTCAGCCTTAAGCAAGCCCTAGCAATGCTTCAAATACCAGAGAGTATAATCGCATAAAAAACAAAACTTTCTAAGCCAATTGCTATAGTTCTAATAATATTTAACCATTAAATGATAAAGATTATATTTTATCTCGTCTAGCAGATCAATATCTAGTGCTTACCACGAAACATTACTCGTTCCGCGCTAAGCAGGGGACTTAATGTTGATGGTGGGTTTTTGACAAGGGCATGAATTGTAAAAGTTGTATTGCCTAGATGCCAAAATATAATAAACAAATTTCTGACCCAGCATCAGAATTATGGATACGTACGTCTATCTTACATTCCACAAGAAGATTGAGAAGACATACTCATCTTGTGGCTAAATTAGCCTTGTAGATCTTTTGTCTATATATGCGCTCATACAAATCTCAGGGCTTTACCCAGCTAAACCCTCGTTATTTCATGCACAAATCATCTGTATTAATCAGAAAGCGCTGATTATACAAAATTATAAATATTCAGATTGGAAATTATGTCATTTCTGAATAAAAACGCTAATTAGATGCATACAATATAAGTACATAGTCATATTGAATATTATCTCAATTCACAAACTTTCACGGCTGAATTTCTTGAATATATTCTGAATGTGCTACATAAAGGCCAAACATAATGCCAACGAGTAACTTTAGCTCCAACGTTACCCTGGTAATATTGGCGCCAACCCCCCACCAACGAAGCTATAACACTCCCACCAGCGCAGCTATAGTGTTACTCTAGCGCCAACCATCCAACAGCGTTCCTAGCAGCCACGCTCCCAGCATGAATGAAACAACAAAACTACCAAAGCTACGAAGCTAAAACAACGGAGATATGAAGAAAAAACACGGAGGAAGCACTAAGCACTAGCAGCAGCACTAGCATCAGCGCTAGCGCTGCTGCCGTACTCCATTGTCGCGCCAAGTTTTACCGTACCAACATCCGCTACTGCTGGGTCCCACGCTCCATAGCTGTAACCATTGTTGTTTCCGTAACCATTGATGGGCCCATGCTTCACTGCTACAACATTACCATGCTCAAGCTAGCACCATTATTCGCTTAAGCTAGCACTATTACTTAAGTCCTTACTACGACAAAATTGACATGAAGTCTAACAGAAACATTATTTTATAACAAGGCTCATGGCTTTGAAACCATGACCCCACTAACTCTTACGAAACATCAAATCATATTACAATGGGGGGATAAAACATGGGGTTTTGGTCTGGCGGTTTACATCATGCACTTAAAATTCTAGTACCACGTTTAAACTTCTCCTTACGAGACCTCAGTAAACTTCGAATTGGTGCTTATGCAGGTATTTAGGGTTCCGGAGGAATCATATTAGTTGAATCATGGAGGAAACTTTGTCATCTTCATCATCTCAGTAAGTTTGATACATATACACCTATGTATCACTATTGTTATACTTTGAGTTCACATAAATTAGGCCACCCATCTATTTATGAGCCTCAACATAGAACATTGTATGTCAATTACAAAATTGTGTTGTCTTCTTCATCTGAGTAAGTTAGTTGTGATACTTGTATACATTTATATCTCCTACCATTACTTTAAGTTCATATTAATTGAAGAATTTGTTGTTGTTTTTTTATATAAAATCCATTGATGAATCTCAACATGGTGTATTTGTATGTCAATTAACTTTAATTTTGATATGTGGGAATATTGAATATGATTGAATCAGAAGTCCTGATTAATCAGGGTAATGCAGGGGAACTGGATAATTGCAGGGGGGGAAATGGATTTTGACTAGGTCAACGAAGACTTGACCTTTTTTTGTCGTTGCAAAATTTTAGCAACGTCGATAATCTGTTGCTAAAGTAGAACCAGAACCAATAATATTGAGTTCGGGGTAGGGATATCCGTGTTATTAGCAGCAGAACAAAAAACTTAGCTACGGGAAAAGTATGTTGCTAATAAAAATATTAGCAACTACAGTTGCCGTTGCTGATCGATATTCGCAATAGAGATATTGATGTTGCTAAAACATGCAACAGGGTGTTTTACAACGGCATATTCCTGTTGCAACCTCGTTCAGCAACAGCTATGGTGTGTTACTAATGTCCAAATTTGGTGTAGTGATTCGATGGATTTGTATATGAAACATTCGATGGATTCTTGTTTAAAACTTTCAAACTTATTATGATCTTCATATTATAAATTGATGCAGCAGCTAAAAGAAAGATTTGATATGATTTTATTTATTTTTAAGATGAATGGCAGTTAATCAATTACTATATTTCAGGAGGAGGGAAATGATCAATAGAAAACATCTAAAGTAGAAATTCTCTCAAGATTTGATATGATTTTATTTATTTTTAAGATGAATGGCAGTTAATCAATTACTATATTTCAGGAGGAGGGAAATGATCAATAGAAAACATCTAAAGTAGAAATTCTCTCAATATTTTTGTGGAACGAGCGGTTGGTGAAGATGTTCAAAAGATAAAATCATCTAACATTCTAAAAAAGTTTAGTTTTTGCTCGTATCACTGTGATGAATCATCAATTAGATATTAGAATAGACGAACTCCAATTTCTCTAGGAGTCAGAAAAATAATGAAAGAAGGAATTAAATTAGGAAAGAGAAAACTTAGATAACCTTGTGATATTTTCAATAAATATTTAAAAAATGATAAATCTCATAAATAACAGAAAAATATCCGTTAAATATCACATAATTACAAGGTACGGATCGTGCACCCTCGGGCGCACAAAGTAGCACTCAAAACTCCCTACTATTGATCAATATGGAAATAAGATCTTCTCCATTAGTAGCTTATGGACCAAGGAAACAAAATTATTTTCTCTTCGTTCTCACATTATTTTTCACATTAAATATACTCATTTAAAAAAACCTAGTTAAATTAGGGCCTACGCGGAGTTATATGAAAACATTTCAATGAAGTAGTCGAATATTTAGCGTCTTAGAACTAACAATAAACGCATTATTATAAAACCCATTAACCCATTACTATATTATTTTAGAATTAACAAAAAAACACCTTGTAAACATTTATATAACCCACCGATATAAATATGGTGGACTAAACTAATAAGATTGGTGGAGTAAATTGGTAAAAAAAATAAAATTGGATACAGGTATACTAATACCTTGGTGAGGTTTTGTAAGAGAAAGGGGATTGGGATGGGGATGGGGAGCTACATCCAGATTTAATATTTGTACTTCCACCCCTGAAAAGTACTACCACACCATTTTTACTTTATTTTAATGGTTAAAGAATTGTTTATAGAACATTACTATCCACTAAAATATAGTTGATAAAAGAATGTTATCGTCAGCAAAATACAGTTTATTGAATTAAACAAAAATTCACTTTATAAATTAAAGGGACCAAATGGTTATTGTTTATCAATTTAAATATAGAATATTGTCGTCTATAGTATATTCATGTTGAAATGGAATAGATCTAGGATTGTAGATTTATTTTATTTTTTGAAGGATGCCGTGTTGCTGGCACCTTAAATTCTGATTGTGAGAATAATAGACATCTAAAATATCAAAGGTATTAAATCTGAACTCAATATTATCTTTATTAAGAGATTTATTTATTTATTTATTTAAGTCATTGCATCAGATTGGGTGTCAACATAAGTTTTATTTACCTAAAAATTAAATAAGGGATCACTACATGAGTTGTCCACTTTTTATTGTATCTAGCATTCTTTAGTTATCTAATAACCTGATATTTAGTGTCTGTTTGTCATTTTTTAGCAGATAACATGTGTAACTAGGATGACAACCTAAGTTAGCGGAAAATGTAGTCAAATGTAATTATATTATCATAATGGTTAAGATGGTTGTTCTTGTATGACAATTGAAGTTAGTGAAGAATGTAATAAAATGAAATTATATTATCATAATATGGTAAAAATGGTTTTAATTTTATTCTAATTTTTTCTTTTCTTTCTTAAATTTGGCTTGTTAATGAGTTTATTTAAGGGCCTTGTTCATCACTTCTCAAGATTGGTTTAAGACTTGAAGCTAATGGTACTAAAAGTTGGAGCGAAAATTAACGAGAAGAAGGAAAATAAAGGGAAAAATGTATGTGTTGAAATAAGTTTTAGTTTTCAAGGAGTACAACTGATTTGGTAATGTGAATGTAATTGTTGAATTGTTGGGTTCATATTTGATTGAGAATAAAATTACTAGAAACTTGTATGCAAGTACATGAAATATATAGGTGTAAATTTTTAATTTTATGAATTCCCAATTGTAGAATTAGTTTTTTTTTAAAAGAAACTAATATAAAATTTAAAACACATATAAAAGTAGTGTATACAATATTTATATGTTGAAAACCAATAACACAACTATTTTAAGTGTTCCTGAAATTAATTAAGCGTTTTTTTAATTGGCTAAATAAATAATTTTGGTTCACCTACAAAACATCGTTAATAATTTAAAAGACTCATTTTATAGTCGTTTTAATTAAATTAAGCTACACTTGAAAATGTCGCCTTATCCGTCCTTAAAATTAAGTACGCGTGATTTGAGACACTTGAAATTGTTCTTAAATTTAAAGCAACGGAAATAAATATCTTAAATCAAGTGATCTGGTGTAGTGTGAAATAACAGATGGTGTGAATGATGGAATGGAAGCTGATGGATGTGATGGTGAGCTTGGGAACAATCTCCCAATGTTTTCTGTTGAGAATCCTTCCACGAAAATGGTTGTAAGTTATGTTCAAACTAACCTCCTCGGTTTGATGAATCAAGAAGAAGTTCCACTTTTTATTGTATCTAGTTATTCTCTAGTAATCTAATAACCTGATATTTAGTGTTTGTTTGCCATTCTCTAGCAGATAACATGCTGTAATTAGGATGACAACCTAAGTTAGCGGAAAACTTAGCCAAATGCAATTATTTTATCATAATGGTTAGGATGGTTGAACTTGTATGACAATTGAAGTTGGTGAAGAATGTAATAAAATGAAACTATATTATCATAATATGGTTATAATGGTTTAAACTATATTCTAATATTTTTTTTCTTTTCTTTTTTAAATTTGGCTTGTTAATATGTTATTTAAGGGCCTTGTTCATCACTTCTCAAGGTTGGTTTAAGACTTGAAGCTAATGGTACTAAAAGCTTGAGCGAAAATTAACGAGAAGAAGGAAAATAAGGAAAAAAAATGTATGTGTTGAAATAAGTTTTAGTTTTCAAGGAATGCAACTGATTTGGTAATATAAATGTAATTATTGAATTGTTGGGTTCATATTTGATTAAGAATAAAATTACTAGAAACATGTATGCAGGTACATGAAATATATGTAGGTGTAAAATTTTGATTTTGTGTATTCCGAATTGTAAAATTAGTTTTTTTTAAATAAAAAATCTAATTTAAAATTTAAGACAATATAAAAGTAGTGTATACATTATTTATACGTTGCAAACTAACAATACAACTATCTTAAGTGTTCCTGAAATTAACTAAACGTCGCTTTAATTGGCCAAATAAATAATTCTGGTTCACCTACAAAACATCGTTAATAATTTAAGAGACGCATTTTATATGTCGCTTTAATTAAATTAAGCTACGTTTAAAAATGTTGTTTTATCCGTCCCAAAAATTAAGTATATGCGACTTGAGCCACTTAAAAACCATTCTTAAATTCCAAGCAACTGAAATAAATGTCTTAAATCAAGTGATCTAGTGTAGTGTGAAATAACAAATGGTGTGAATGATGGAATGGAAGCTAATGGATGTATTTGTGAGCTTGGGAACAATTTCCCAATGTTTTCTGTTGAGAATCCTTCCATGGAATGGTTGTAAGCGATGTTCAAACTAATCTCCTTGGTTTGATTTATCAAGAAGAAATTAAATTTCTTTTAACATCCGACGGTACGGGTGGAGTTCCTTTTCAAAATTAACAATGCGTGTATTTAGGTAAGTATTCAAAACATTTTTTTCCCTTATATAATTCTTCATTAATAGTTAAAACATTTATCTTAGCTTCTGAACTCTGACTTTTAGCTTCTTAGCTTCTGAAGTTGGAGTTCATTCTGTAGAATGAAATCTGACCCTTAGCCTCTGAAGTTGGAGTTTATTATGTAAAATGAACTCTGACTCTTATATATGCTTCTGAAGTTGGTGTTCATTCTGTAGAATGAACTCCGACTCTTAGCTTCTTGAGTTGAAGTTCATTATGTAGAATGAACTCTGACTCTTAGCTTCTTAAGTTCGAGTTCAATTTTTCGAATGAACTCTGAATCTTTTACATGTTTGATATAAGTTGATATTATTCCTTATTCTTTATTCTTAACAGCAAGCAAAAGATATGATAGATTCATGAATGAAGAGCATGCGAGTTTACAACTTATAGATTTTAAAATTCATAATTCTGATGAGTTGGATTACAAGGAAGTTGACGATATCATTGAGATTACAGTCATCCAAATTAACTGTACACATCATAATTTCTAAATTAGCATGTCAGAATATCCACCTGCAACAAATGTAGAGAGATTTTCATAAATTGTTATAGTACTGAACCAAACAGGTTTTGGCTCATTACTTGAACAAACTCAACAAAGCCCCACACAAGTAGAGAGAATTGGAATGAGCACAAGAGCAAAGAAACCAGTGAAAACAATTGGAGAAGATTATTTAAGTGGATCAATTTTCAGTGAATAAAAAACAAAATTCAGACTTAAGTTGAACAAGGATGCACCCCATGACAAGTTGCCAAAGAAAAGAATAAAAAGAAAAAGATGAAGAAAATAAGATGAAAGAAGATGAAAACAAGAAAAAGAAAAGAAAGCTAGAAATAATGTTAAGGGAAAGAATATTGATGGAAAGGTAGTTGCCAAGAGGAAACGTGAAGAAAATGAACCTGTAAATTTAAAGAATAAGAAACATGATTCAAGGAAAATAGAAGAAAATGAACCTTCAAATGATCCAAGCAAAGAGAAACAGGGACAAAAAAAAGATCGGGTTCAAGAAGCACCAGATACAAGTGTCATATTTACAATTAAACCGAATCTTGGGGACCTTGCAGAATCTTCATTTTTACTCAAGATTCGATAAGGATAAGATATTAGTATTTACTGATTTCTTCAAAAAAAAAATCTACGGATGTGTATGTTAATCTTACTAATATAAATTGTTGACATATATTTTGTTCTTTGAATGTCCATTGATTGTTTATGTTAACCTATAATTTTTTGTTTCTCTAATTGCAGTCAATTAGCTTGGAAAACAGTTGATGAAAAAGAAAATGCACTGTCAGTCCAAGAGGATGTAATCAAGTCACTTTGTTCAATTAGTACTTGGACATCACCTTGCTTTTCTACTACAGGTACAGAAAGATAAAAGCCGAAAAATTGAGGGAATGTACTTAGGGAGCCAGGACAGTGAGACTCGAACAAAATACATCAAATTTGCAATTACAACATTTGTAAGTCTAAATTGTGTCAATTACATATGAACAATTAGTTTGGATATTCATTCTTAGAAATGGATTGTTTACTCCCAATTTATCTTATGAAATATATACATTTTGAGAATGAACTCTTAGTTTTTATCTTGTGCAGATTGAGTTCATTGTGTAGAATAACCTCTGATTACTTTTATTGTTTGGGAGTTCATTCTTTATAATGAACTCCAAGTGTTAGTCTTCTTCTGTGAAGATGGAGTTTTTATCTTGTGTAGAATGAACTCTAATTACTTATGTTGTTTGAGAGTTCATCATGTGCAATGAACTCCAAATGTTAGTCTTCTGTTGTAAAGATTCATTGTGTAAAATGAACTTTTAGTTTTATCTTGTTCGGATTGAGTTCATTGTGTAGAATGAACTCTAATTACTTTTGTTGTTTGAGAGTTCATTATGTACAATGAGCTATTCATTTTGAGAAATGAACTCTAATTTATCTTATGAAAGTTATCATTTTGAGAAATGAACTGTTTATGTTAGCAATTTATCTTATGAAAACTGAACCTTAGAATATTAGTTCATATTATTAAAATGAGTTGGTAATAATAAATCTTGATTTTTATCTGTTTTTTGAAAATTCTTTCTTTCTTTTCAGACATATGTTGAAACCAAGAAGGAAGTTGATAAATTCATAAAAAAGATACATAACAGGACTGAGAAGTTAATCATTCTGATGAACACTGACCTGGAAATTGATAAATGCAAAGTTACATGACCTATAAGGGAACACTGACATCTGCTAGTATTTGACAGCAACAACTACGAATGACAACATTACAAATCCTACAAAAACGGTGAGATAGGTAAATAATGTGTCAGCGATGCAACCAAAATGGCTACTTACTGTATGAAACACATCAACAAATGGCTAGAAAATCATCAAATGGAGAGATGCACTAAAATTACCTTTGAAAATCTACAAGGATTACCGTACCAAGGGATATACCCAGATTTCCTTTTGTGCACTTGCTACTAGATCAAAAGAAATGTCAAACCAAAAACTATTAAATCACAGAGTCTGCTAAAAAAAGCTAAAATAGTAGATAAGATGCAAACCCAGATAATCAAAATGGCTTACAAGCTTCTTATTGCATCAGGTGATGAAGAGAGCTGAGGTGACTTCACCAACCAAGAGTACTTGAACAACATCTTGGTAGATGATAGTTGTTTGTACCTAAAAATTGCTTTTAGGCAAAACAATGTACTATTGAAGAATTTTTTGTAGGTTCGAGGATCAAAATCGTACAAAACAAATAAAACAAGTAGGATGTTAGTATTTGTTCTGCTTCGGTTACAAAGAGAGGAGATGGGTTGATCTTAGGGGAGGGAAGCGAAGGAAGTTGGAGGAATTGTGTGTAGAACTATGTGTTGTGGTAGAAAAATAGCAGAGCTTGAGAATGATTTTCTATCTCTTCTCCGTCTATGGCTTATTTCTCTTGTTGTGATGTTGTGATGTTGTTATGTTTTTGAAATTGGCTAAGCAGTCTATTTATAATGTTTGGTACCACACACTTTCCTTGTAAAGTAGTGGTAGTTGTGGGGAGATGGAGAAGTTGAGGTTGTGGGAATAACCGTCCACTTTATCTCTAGGAAGTTTCTGGAAACTTCTATACCATGAATCCAGTATCTCTTCAACCGCTCCAACTTACCACTGACTTTATAACTTCCTTATCATGTGGTAGTGCTACACCCATGTTGCACCTAGATGAGTAATACCTTCTAATTTTATGTTATCTCATGCTCTTGGTGTAAATTTCATGATTAATTTCTCGAGCTGAAAGATGTTTTTACACTTGAATGAGCAGGAAGTTGTTAAGTTTGCTCCCTACAGATATAAACTAAAGAAACGGATGTTCTTTCGGCACGACAAGTCAAACTGAAGATTGAATTAGCGTAAAGAAAGTTGCACTCCTATACAGTGGCAACCCATATTTCTTAAAGTACCCTGACTTTCAGTATCCAAACTCTTAAGTTGTGTGAAGAAATAATTTAACAAACTTTATGTGTATTCTCAGCCAAAGATTCAGAAAGGAAAGCTCCAATAACTTGTTATATGGTCTCTCTCTCAAGTTTAGGTCGGAAACGAGTACTGGTATGTGATCATGTTCCTTGGTTGTGCTTAGTATTGTATAGGATTTATAATCTAATCTTTAGATTATAATTAGTGTTTTGATTTGCCTGGAAGGGGATAATTGTAGCCAACAATTAGGTTTGTTATATTCTTTGTAAATTAGTACTACCTTCGTTTCAGGAAAAGAGTTACTATCACTTTTTCAATTTGGCCTACTTTTAGGCTAAAATGAAAAAGTGATAGTAACTCTTTTCCTTAAACGGAGGGAGTATTTTTTTGCTAAATGGTTGAGGTCACCATGAGGTAGGACATTTGAGTTTTGAGGTTTTGAGTTTTTTGTGCGACTGCGGCAATTTTAGGCTTAAGTATATCAAAATTTGTCCAACTTGAATAAGTATGCCCAAAAAATCACATTTTCCTTCCCTTGATCATGTTCTTGGTTAGATAGGTTATAACTTAATTCCAGCAGAAGATCATGATATCTATATATCCAAAAAATTAGTATGGAACGGTTTTTTTCCGACTATCTCACTTTTGGAAGGTCAAATAAAGCTGCCTCATATTTCTTGTTGTTTAACTGTAGTTGGGGATAGAGAGACTAACTTTATATCATGATATGTATATATGCAAAAAATTAGTATGGAACGGTTTTTGTCCGACTATCTCACTTTTGCAAGGTCAAATAAAGCTGCCTCATATTTCTTGTTGTTTCACTGTAGCTGGGGATAGAGAGATTAACGGGTTTTTTATGCTTGTTTCTTATCCTTCTAGGACTAGACATGAACTGGTTGCGACAAAAAAAAAAACCTCCCCTTATGAATTCGTGGTTCCGCTACTGGTACCTTCTCTCTGAAGGGTCAACCATATAAGGGAATTTTGCTTAAATACCAGTAGATTTTTCTTAGCCACATGTTTCCCGACGTTACTTTGTCTACAACATGATGGAGCTACAGTTCTGCAATGTTTGAGATTATACTCAATAAAATTGTTGGTTGGACCGTCTCATCACCACTTCCTGGACCTATCGGAAAAGAATAAGTATTAATTAGACGACATATCCAAGTATTCAGTATTATTATGAACTTGTGAACTATTCTTTAAATGGTCAAGATTTTAAATTGCAAACCCAATGCATAATGTATTTTTCTTATACCTCTGAAGGTTTCTATAGGCTATTTGTATTGTCTTCAACCGCATCAGTTGAAGCTATCATCAATAACATATTTTATTTGTTGCCTGCCGCGATTCTCAATTAGTGTATGAAATATATGTTGATCAACAGAAGGTGCAATAGTACCTTCTCTCAAAAAAGTCAACCATATAAGGGAATTTAGGTTGATCCCGATAACTTTCTTAGCCACATATCTCCCAACATAAATGACGAACAAAGCTATGTAATTTCTGTCCGTTCATTAAAAATTCCACTATATGTGTATGCGTAAAATGACTTTATTAAAAATAACATCTCCGGCTATAGTAGTTGGTGTCAAGTACGACGGAGTAAAATTTCTCCAACCAATTCTTGATCTGAATAAAGTATATTCAAAACTAAGAATATAATAAGAAAACATAGTACATTAAAAACATACCGGTTAACATAACTAACTGAAATTATCAATGTCTATGAACAAAGTATATGTGAAACAAAAAATATAAGATAATATAGTGCATTTACTAATACAAAAACAAGTAGCGACTTAATCTCGGTTTGGATCATACTTCCCTAGCTTTCAATATATCTAAACTAAGGTCAACCATGACGATCTAAGCCAATGAAGAGTTATATATTATAACCTAACAAAATTATATCTTGCTTAAATTTATTCATCTTTAATTACGGTGCGTCATCATCCATATGATGTGACTAGTATTAAATTCACTCTACTAAATCATGAAATAAACAAAGAAATTATTTCAATAATAAATATAAAAAAACTGATCACCAAAAAATAACTAAAATTTATTTAACTTTTTTTTAATAATAATACTACATAGACAAAAATATAATATCAAATAATAATTAAAAAATTAATAACCAAAATAATAATAGACTCATTTAATTTTTTTTATTAATATGATAGTAATTTTTTAATGGAAAAGTCAATAATAATAAATTGTTATATGTTTTAGGGTGGTACAAAAACTTATTACTTTTTTTTCCTCTTTATGCGCTATCATTTGTGTTAGTAATTTTGCAAATATTTAATTTTTACATTGTTAAAAAAAATAATCCTAAATGGAAAAGTCTCTCAAAACATCATATATTTCGGAAAGATTTCTTCCGGGACTATTTTAAATAAAAAGTATCTCAAAATCTCTCAACAACTCAAATTTTTAATTTCAAAATTTACATCCAATAACAGAGAATTTCAAGGATTTTCTAAAATCTATCTCTAATAACAAGGATTTTTAGAAACTTGAAAAAAATCTTGATTCACTGACAAGAGATTTTATATCTTTCTAAGAATCTCTATAAATCTCAATTCACTAACTTATAAAAAATAAAAATCAAAGAGATCACAGAACCTATCACTGACGAATAAAAGATTTCCAGCTAAAAACGAAGCCATTAGGAAGAAAGTGGTACTTTTGAATGCAGTTCGTGGATATAGTTTGATGCATCACCACGCTCCTGCATATGAATATATTAGTGCATTTAGGGAAGTTATTACTTTAAATCATTTGACAAGTCAGATCGAAGAAAATTATTCATTTAGCAAGATAATTATATTTTTTTTATGTTGTTCTAGAGACAATTCAATTGTTGATGTCATTGTAGTACCGTGATAAAGTCATTGAGTAATGATACAGTGACCTGAGCTCGAAACATATCCACATCACATTCTTTACCTACAAAAGAATCACATCCTTTACCTATAAAAGAAAAAAGAACTCGGATTCCAAGAAACCATATTTTTGCTTTCGTCCCATGTACTTTAAGGAAAGCACTGAGTCACGGGGTCGGTCCTTCGCCTCGATTTACTCCGTGCGGCAGTTGTCTAGAATTCCGTTACTAGATAAGTAAGCCTCCCAAACAAAGTTTACACAACTTTGTGTAACTACTCAAGATCAAAACTCACAAGAAACTCAAGAACGCTCAAGAACACTCAAGAACAAGAGAGAATGATTTGAATGAGAGAAGGTGTATATTGCTCTCTTTACTTGAATACTTGGATTGTTGGATGATTACAAATGAGAATGGCATCCCTATTTATACTAGTTGGGAGCCAAGAATGTTCTAGAGATTTATCTAAGATCTATACAAATGTATGGCTAAGATCTACTTCTAGATTATTCTACTCTTATCCACAAATATCTACACCATTCTAGAGTATTCTAAGAAAAGGACAAAATATAGAAGATTCTAGAATGGAGGCTAGCCAATTAGCCAAATGGGCTAGCCATGATGGTGCACAAGGGTGAGTTAGCCATTTGTTGAGCTATGTGGTGCACCCTTGTGACATTCTCCCCCACCCGAATTCGCAGACGTCCTCGTCGCGTTGTACTTGTCGATGAGATCTTTGTGTTGCCAAAGTAAGTCTTCATGTTCCCAACTGGCTTCACTGTCTGGTTGATCCTTCCATCGGACAAGATATTCCTTATAAATTCGCCCTCCTCTTGAAACACGTCTGTGTGACTCTATGCTTGAAGCCTGTTTGTTAGAGAGGTAATCATATTGAACGGGGCTCTCTTGGTAACTCCTCTAGACTCGTCATCTTGATCTGCATAATATGGCTTCAAGCAGCTAACATGAAAGACGGGATGGATCTTCATGTGGCTAGGTAGCTCCAATCTATAGGACGCCTTCCCGACTTTCTTGAGATGCGAAATGGTCCCTCGTACCGTCGAATGAGTCCCTTATGTACCTTCCGAAAAGCTTTGAACTGTTGCGGGTTCAACTTCAGCATGAATAAGTCACTTTCTTCGAAAGATACGGGTCTCCTTTTCTTGTCTGCCCATTTCTTCATACGCTGAGAGGCTTTCTCCAAGAATTCCAACTCCTTAGTGAACTGAAAAGCGGCTTAGCACTTTCCTCTATATCCTCCAGCGAATGTGTGTGGCATTAGAGGTTGTTGGCCTGTGGCCAACTCCAATGGACTATGGCCAGATGGGGCCATGGTGGGCGGCTTTGCTCCAGGTTCCAACTCGATCTGATGATCCACCTCCCTCTTAGGTGGTAGTTGCTTGGGCAACTCGGTTGGCATCAAGTCCTGGTACTCTTGCAAAACCTTTTGCAGCACCAACGGAACAACCCCGTCCCGTTCTTTGCTTTCCCCCATGATGGCTGCTACAAAGGTGGGTTCTCCCTTCTGAACACCCCTCTTTAGTTGTAGAGCCGACAGTGCACTCGAGCAAGTCTCCTTGGTCCGGGTGGCTGGAATCACACATGGAGACTTCTCGTCACTGATGCTAACTAAGCCGAGGCAAGGCACCACGGCAACTTTGGCACGATCCAAGAAATCCATTCCGAGGATAACTTTGAAATCGTCCATCTTTACCACCATAAAGTCGGTAAATCCCTTCCATACGCCAACCTTCATTTCGACCCCCTTGGCCGCTCCGTGAACATGTATGGCTTCTGAATTTACCTCCTTGATGGTGCTTGAATCAGTTTCGACCTTCAACTTCAATCTATCGGCTTCTCCTTTAGAGATGAAGTTGTGTGTTGCACCAGAATCGACCATTGCCTTGGTCTTCTGCTCGTTTAGACTTATGTCCACATATATAAGTCCTTTGTTCTCCTTTGGTGCTGGACGTTTTTCCTTGGGCTGGCTCTTGATTGAGCTCAGCCGAACGGCTCCCAGGTGCGAGTCTTCGGTTTTCTCTTCATACTCCGCAATCAAAGAGTTGAGCAAGTTCTTTTTGGGACAACTGTGAGCAAGATGGTCACCTTGGAAAATGAAGCATTTCTTCACACAGTTATCTTGCCTTCCTTTCCACCCGTTGTTTGGCTTGGACCCTTCGCGGCTAGTTTGTGGCTTATCGCGGTAGTACCTATCTCCCCCACCCGTCCCTTGTGGTAATGGCTTAGATGGCTTGTTCTTGGCAAGTTGATCAGGTTTGCTAGAAAAGTCATCAAGTTTCTCGACAGTGCTTAATACGGTGGACAAGTCAGTAATACCTCTTCGTTGAAGTTCCATAGAAGCCCAACGAGGTAGGCCACGATTGAAGTGGTAGAAGCGGTCCTCATCTGCCATTGTCAATATGTCTAACATGAGGGAATTAAATTGTTTGACATATTCGGAAATGGTACCTGAATACTTCAAATTGTGAAGCTTGTCCCGAGCTTTGTGCTCAACGTTCTCCGGATAGAACATGGCTTTAATCTCCATTTTGAACTCCGCCCAAGTAGTGATGGTGCAGACTCCTCTCTCGATTTCTGCATATTTTCTTCTCCACCACAATAATCCATCTTCTATCAGGTACATGGTCGCCGTGTCGACCCGTTCTTGCTCGTCATCAAGGCCCGTGGCCCTGAAGTATCTTTCCATGTTCCATAGAAATTTTTCCAGCTCCTTAGCATCCCTTGCGCCGGAGTATTCCTTTGGTTCTGGCACCCTCACTCTAGATGGTCCACGAACCGCATTTCCTCGAATCAGGGTCCTTAGCTCATCAATTTGAGCTTGCAGCATCCTCACATGTGCACACATCTCGTTTCGATATGTCTCAAAAGATACCTCCATCGATTTCTCCAAATCGCCTTGTTGCTCCATGGATTCCCCTAAATCCAGGTTCAACTTTTCTACCTTTTCTTCCAGTGATCCAACACGAGATTCTAAACGGGGGCCCACTGACTTATCCCTTTGTTGTTTCTTTGTCTTCTCAACCTTTTCATTATTGTTAGTGATAACAACATTTGCATCATTTGAAGACATGGTGAGAGATCTTACCGAGAGTAGTATGAACTTAGCTCTGATACCAGTAGTCACGGGGTCGGTCCTTCGCCTCGACTTTACTCCGTTCGGCACTTGTCTAGAATTCCGTTACTAGATAAGTAAGCTTCCCAAACAAAGTTTAACACAACTTTGTGTAACTACTCAAGATCAAAACTCACAAGAAACTCAAGAACGCTCAAGAACACTCAAGAACAAGAGAGAATGATTTGAATGAGAGAAGTAAGTGTATATTGCTCTGTTTACTTGAATACTTGGATTGTTGGATGATTACAAACGAGAATGGCATCCCTATTTATACTAGTTGGGAGCCAAGAATGTTCTAGATATTTATCTAAGATCTATACAAGTGTATGGCTAAGATCTACTTCTAGATTATTCTACTCTTATCCATAAATATCTACACCATTCTAAAATATTCTAAGAAAAGGACAAAATAAAGAAGATTCTAGAATAAAGGCTAGCCAATTAGCCAAATGGACTAGCCATGATGGTGCACAAGGGTGAGTTAGCTATTTGTTGAAATATGTGGTGCACCCTTGTGACAACTGGCAGTGGATGGAGGCAAGAACGTCATAAAGAAAGTGTAGAACATAACGTAAGACATGACTGAAATTTTATAATAACTACAACCCAAAACTGCTACAGTGACTCAAAATGGCTTATTGAAATACCTAGAGGCGGATTAATTATAAAGTGCAAACTTCCTGTACTATGAACAAAAACTTTCCACACAAAAAGAATATACAGTAAATGTTAGTGAAGAAGCATAATCAGCTTTCTTTTTTTTTCCTAATCAATTTTTTTTCTTTTGTTATGTTCTTTGAAGAACTACAATTTGTTACACAGATTAAAAGAGCGAAGATGATGATCACAATGAAATCATCTGTACAACCAGAGACTTGATAGGAAGTTCCTGTTTTTTTAAGTCAAATTCTGCTTCTAACAAGAGTGTTTCAGTTCAAACCATCCTACTTACAGAGTTTCATCTACAACATGTACAAGAGAAGAAATATGAGAGAGAAAGAAATGGCCTTTTTTTCAGCACCGATTGTCTTTACACGAGATATATGTTTCCCCAAACAATGACGGCTCTGGCAGCTTTTGTAAAGCAGTTGCCCTTCAATTAAAGCTGAAACTCAAATTCACATCTAGGAAGTCTTTCCACAAACTTTTCTTCTGGCAACCATCTAAAGGAACTCCCCAAAGAGATGGAGGCATCACTTCAGCTTTTCCAATGCCCTTGGGTAGCTGGTACCGATCAACCTGCAAAAAGGACATGAGATACCTAAAACAATTGATTGTGAAACAGAATGATACATTTATAGGAAACTGAAAAAGCTTGGGGTTTCTAGTTTAAAGGTCGGCAGATTCAGAGATAACAAATATAGAAGAGTGAGCACCTTTTGTTTTCTATTGATTGTTATCAAGTACATAATTCTCAAACTCTTACCTTCTTCGCTGAATGCAAAGATGCCCCCAAGCAGGTCATCACTGTCTCCTTCTTCAGGTTTCTCCCTCTCACAGTGACTACTATTACTGTCTGCATCAGTAACAGATCCGGTTAAATCGTGAGATTCGTCAAGCTCAAAGGATTTACAGTATCCTTCCTGAAAGAATAGCCCGAAATCTGGTTCATCATGCAAGTTTGTAGGCACGGCTTCCTCTGAAAGATTAGTTGGACTTGAGAACTGTTTAGACGTACTCGAGATTTCACAGATCCCATTGGTGCTTATAAAGGCATCTTCATCAGCTGTAGGTTCTCTGACACCAACCACATTACTTTTTAAGGAGGACATATCATTTGTAATACAACTTTCTTCTACACAAGAATCAAACTTGTCAATGTTTCCCGATTGAGATGATGCATAATCTCTACTAGAGAAGCTTGGGCTCATTAGGAGTGGTTCGAGCTTCTTACTGCCACTTCTTGCATTTTCTATCTCATTCATAGTTAGGTCAACATGTTCAGGAGACTTGACTGTGTTCATATCAAGTAAACTTCCAGATGTTCTTGATGACCCTAATGGAGGGATGAAAGAAGTTAGTTACATGTTATATAAGGATGAAACCACAAAATTAATCAATGCATAGCTATATAACTGGGTTTAAGAGTAATAGCTTGAAATAGAAAATGGCTTTGCAATGTTTGCATCATCAAATACAACGACTACTTACCTCTATTTGAGCCTTCCGCTGATATAACCGACGATGGCTTAGAATGGTACACTCCAGATTCTTTTGTGAACTTGCCTTTCACTTTGTGAGCCTCAGAAAATGAAGAACTTTGAAAGCGTCCACCTAAAAAGCTCCTGCATTACTCAACCAAGAAACCAATGATTTACATGAGTAGGTTGAAATTTTTAGCTTCATTCACTGCCAGATGGGTGGGGAGAACGAGGAGGACTTCAGCAAATCTTAATGTGTGTGGACGAAGCAAGTGCATAATAAATTGTCTGATACAGAATTTAACAGAAAGATGTGAGAAACTACCTGTCATTCCAGCTTGATTTGATGCTATGGATATGGTCAAAGACAGGCAATAAGTCTTTTCGCCTTATCTCAACCTCTTGAGAAGGAACCTTCTCGATGTCAATTTCTCCACCAAGATCATATTCTGTAAAATTTCTCTCACTAGCCCTCAAAGGAAACATTGTGTAGAAAGAAATCTACAAGAAAAGTCAAAGAATTAAAACCAATAACGAACAAGATAACACGAGGAATCACCAGAGTGGGTACCTTAGATTTCTGCCATATTGGTATCCTCCCAGAGCTTATCTGCACCTCCGCATTTGAGAGATACCAATGAAGTCTTTCATGGGGTTTTGTTAAATCTTTGCTACCCATGGAACTGTTTGATATCACCGAACTCACATCATTATCATCAGAGTCAGCAGTATCCATGGCTATATCTGCAGCACTTTGTCCAAACCGGTCAAACTTAGAGAAAGATCCCTCTCTTTCTGGCCAATCTGATTTTCGGCAAACATCCCACCACTGAATAGGTTCACCTTTCACCTTTAGTTCCTCATCTTGTTGCACTGAAGAATTTGACCCACTTCTTACACCGCCATCACTTGGCTCTGTACCCAAAGACGGCACAAGCTCATGTTGAACTAGATGTCCAGAAGGAGTATAGACCAATAGATGCTCCAGCGCATTTTTCCTGGAAGCAACAGAGTGAAGATTGCGAGGTATAGAGTTGTGGAAAACAGAAGCAATAGCACCGGATGGAACAAAGATCTTTCCTGTTGCAGAAGCTGCAGCGTTGCTAACCGTTTTTATCCATTTAGAATAACTATCTTTAATCCTGCTCACCGCAGATAATGTGATGGGAGGTGGGAGAGGAAAAGACTGTTGATTTGGTATGAAAGATGAGGTGGACCACCATGGTGAAGATACACCTGGTAACAGGATGGGCCCATCACTATGAGAACTTTGTGTTTGAAAATCAGTATCACCTCCAAAAGGAGATAAAACAAAGATATGGCAAGTTCCCCTGGATGATATGATAGCTGCCCACTGACTATACTGACTAAAGCAGATGTCTTGTATAACCTGAATATTCATAAGATGAACATAAAAGAGAATGGAAAATCGAAATAAGAAACGAAAGAGATAACACCAAGTATCCAATGAAGAAAGTGTTAAAAAAGAGATTAACTCTTAAAAAGAACTTTTTATTTCAGTGCTTACAGCTGTTGTCATTCCACGATGCATCTTGTAAAGATGAACATGAGAATTGCTCCAATCATAGCTTGTAGTACCAGCTCCATTATTTAAGATGGATGGCATAATGCGGAAGATATTTATATTGTTACCATGTACAGATGCAGTGACCAGAAGAGTCCCACTCGGATCAAAACACAATGCAGAAATTGGGCTTGTATGAGCTCTGAACTGCGAAATAACTGCCCTGGAGACAAAATCCTTCACAGCAACCTGAAAAGACCATCTTGAACATGAACATTTGCAAATATGAAGTTAAGTATTACTGTTTCTCAACAAAGCCAACACATTTTTCTTCATACAAGTTTGTCACAGAATCTAAGAACTTGTACTCCCATGAAGTTCCGAAGATTGCAAATGACAAGCACTTGAGTTGTTACATGCGACCTTAGGATAATAAAAGATCTTGTTCACTGAGAAAATTGCAGTTTGAAGTTTCATGAGATTGTATTACGTCCATCGGGTAAGAAGTATAATCATTTTCTAATTTATGTTTGGTATTTTTCTCATAAATTTTGATACTATGTTTGGTATTTTTCTCATAAATTTTGATACCAAAGTCCGACACTGTGACATGTTCAGCAGATAACTTCGTAATACAAAAATGTAAAGAGTGAAAGAGAACAAACCATCCCCGGATTATCAGGTTCAGCAGAATGTGATGGTGACCCAACTCTTCCAGCTTTCCAGCTAGAATTAGATGATACAGGAGAGTTTGAACCATCAGGAAGGAGCTCTTGACAGTACCTAGACAAAGTCTTGTATCCCATATCACCTAGATTGATTAATCCAGCAGCTAAATGTTTGCTAGATTCCATTGCATAACGAGCCACCAAGCTCCCATTGCCAGGTGAAGTTGAAGGACTAACACCTGGAGAAGGGGTGAGAATTTGTGGACTTAGCCGGCCCATGTTTGACATAAGAGGACTGATCAAAGCATAAGCTAACCACCTCGGACCCACACCCATTGGACCATACCCGATGTTGACCCCAAGCTCTCCTTGTATTCCGACCTGGGGCACAGGGTAGGTCAGAACACTAAATTTGTTCTCGAGAGTGAGGGCATCGAAGCAATAAATCTGCCACAAGAAACGAAAAGAACAGTCATAATATATTTGCAATCCCTGTCAACGAATGGGTTTCAGTCCATGTGTTCTTGAAATGCCAAGAGTGGTGAACCAAAACAATGCAGCGAGACAGTTTACAGTGTGGAGACTAAACTTAACTTTATATTTATTATTGAAAAGCAACACAAGTTGATAACTGCAGCCATCTACTATACAGGAAAAGCCAGTTGAATCACGAGTGTAAGTTTCATAGTTTCATACAAACTATTCTCCATATAGTTCTAACAAATGCAACTGCTTGTAAAATGCTAGATTCTCAGAGACTGAATAAAAATCATTGACAATCAAAGCTTCCTAATTTATAGTGCTATCATAGTCTGCTAATAAGCTTGAGCACTGCAATACTTACTTGTGCTGCAAGACCAACAGCTACTATGTGAGGACTGCATCTAACCATGTAAATAGCTGACCGAAAGCGCAAAAGATGCACATAACTGTGAGACCTTAATGAATAAAACCGAACAGCTGTAGGAGAGGAAAGACAGTTTCCTGCTTGAGGCTCAATACATCCGTTTTTGAACGGACCACCTGAATGTCCCCCTCCTTGCACCCCTCCTGAACTGTTGGTTTCCTCCTCTCCAACAACTAAAAGCAAAGGCTGTGATGCTCCAAAACCTTCAGATCCTCCTAAATTTACTGGAATCGGCTGAACCTGTAGGAATGTAACTCGGCCGTTCCGTTTTGAAACCAATTCAGTGACATTAGAGGCATCTTCAACATCAAGAACTTGAAATCCATTGCAGTAACCAACTAAAAGAACATGTTTAAAGGTAGATGGACCAAGCTCTAGTTTGTCGAAACCAGCCCATAATACCTGTTTGACCACAAATAGTTCAGCATATGCATGATAAGGAATCTGATATGGAAAACATGATAGCAGAAGCAGATTAGTTGAGAGCTTCCGGTGAAGGTTGCAATTCTCCAATATAGTATTACATAAAAACTTTATTCTATAAGTCAATAGGCAGACAGTTACTAGGTGGCTGAGTTCAAATGATGTAAATGCAATTGCCTGAGGTAGCATTTTCCGCAGATATACAAGTATTACATATCTTAGTAAGTCTTGTGACCTAATCTCTAGGCTCTAAGTTTCTTGAGCTTGCATATTATGGAGCAAATAAAAGTCCACAATAGAATAATAAATGTCCCAAGTTCCCACCCATTCACTAATACGAGCACAACATCCCGATGCTTCAGTACATCGAGAATCGCAAAGAAATTACTAGACTACGGGTAAAATTTTACATATTCGTTTCGTTAACCCACAAACAATTATGATGCCCTGATAGAAACGTAGGCTTAAACATCATGCAATGCCTAAAACTCAATACAAATCCCAAAAGAATTATCCCCAAATCCAAAAAGGCTTCAAGAACCCCTGATTTGAGAACTTAAAATCTACAACCTGGTGTTCATCTAAGTCTAAATTTCACAACCCTTAATACACCTAACACTAATTATAACCAAATGAAAGTAAATTTCCCTCATTTGAACTGCCCATAACTTCAAAGTAAACACTAATTTATGCCCAAACCAATGACAAAGTCAACAGATTCATAATACATATAATAAATCAAACACAAAAAAGGGGGAACCAAAAAAAAAAATTAAGAATCCATAATCATATACCAATCATACTATTTTAAGTCATACAACTAAAGATCAATAAAACCTAATACAAATAATCAGATTTCAAGTAATTAAAAAAGGAACCCAGAGTAGGTAATTGATAAAAAAAAAAAGAAAAAGATTGAACCTGGTCTTTACGATCTTCATTAGAGACAGAGATAGAAGCAGCAACAGAAGCACTAGCAGAACGAACAGTAGTAGCAACAGTAGTTGCATTAGTAGTAACAGTTTTTAAACAAGATGATACTATCCTTATTGAATTGGTTAATAACCCATTATTACTTCTAGTTCCATTTCCTTTTCCTTTTCCTTTCCTCATCCTCCCAAAAATCCCCAAGTGTTTCAAGAAAATTCTTCAATAACTTTTCTTCTTCGCCCACCACCACCACCACCAACCATAATCGAGGTTTTATCATTCGATTTCAAAATCAAAAACTAACCCATAATCAAGGACCAGTAATTAATATTTTTTGTAGTTGATGATTATCCAAAATAAGTTGTGATTCTTGATGTTTTACTTTGGTTTGACGTGAAAGGAATAAGAGAGAGAAACAAATTCTATTTAGACTTTTTTTTTTTATCTATTTAGACTTGTGTTGCCAGTTGTTTCTGCTGCAAGTAAAATTAAACTAAATAAATCAATTATTTGTTGTTTTTCTTTTATTAAAAAGAAGCACAATTTTAGGTTTTACTTGTTGAGATTTAAGATGATGCTGAAGATGATGGTGTCGTAACGGGAACGAAGAAGTGTAGAGGCGTAATGAGAAGAAGAAGATAGATACGGGTTGGCGATTAAGTGGGATTTATTATTATTAGGATTTTTAATTGAAAATTAGGCTGGTAAATAGTGAAATTAAATGGGAGAAGCCATTGACTGTCTTGAGTGGGATACGGTGAAACATGGTAAAATTAGAGTTAACAGAGGGTACTCTAAACTGATAACGGAGGGACATGACCAAAACAGTAGAATAAACGATTCTGGAATCTGAAAAAGGGCATGGTCTGTGAATACGCAGACTATAATACAAATATTTATAGAGTTATTGATATCTAATTTTATGATCAAAGTTGTTTGGTACCTAAAACTGGTGTTGACTGTCTTGACAGTTAGAGAAGCTGGTTAAATATGAAAATGACCGTATAAAACTCAAGTTTCAATTTATTTATTTAACGACCGATAAAAATGAACCAGAAAAAGGATTTATATTTTTACTATTTCTCTCCCACTCTCTTCAATTTCTTCTTTTTGACTGCCTTTCCCAGTTTCCACAATTTATTTTTTGTGTTCCTCTTCAATTTTCTCTATGTTTTTATTGACAACCCTGTGTTTTGTCTTAAATTATCTTTTTCTCTCAATCTAAAGTTAATATTTGCAGTGTGATTTCTCGATTTTGGCGATTAAATAACTACAGAAATTGTAAAAATTGTTGATTAGAAACTAAGAACAACGTGGAAAAGTTTGCAACTGAAGGTGTGTTGATGTTGTCGTTAACAGTGAAGAACACGTGATTGATGCCATTGATTGTTATGGATGAATGATTGATATTAATGATTGTTTAGTGTTTGAAAAGGTTTAGGAAGGTTGGGTTTCCTCATACTCGAATTCTAAACGAGTTACTAGGAGTTTTGGGGTTAAGATGTGTCTGCAAATTTTAGTGAAGAACAAGATGTTTTGTTGGGTTTTATGGATAAGTGGTGGATGATTATTGAAGATTTTAGAGTTTACAAAGGATTGATTGATGGGTTTGTTTTCAGATCGAATTGCAGGGAAGATTTAGCTATAAAAAAAGAGTTAAAAACACCACAAGAAACTGATCTCTCGATTATCTTATTCATAGCCCATAACCACCTATTCGTGAAAAGGCCCCTACCATCTGCTTGTACACAACTAAACCTCCTCTTCAAAAAACTTGACTTACATCTTTCACAACAGTCAACATCAAGATACGCAGAATCCAGGTAAGAAATGCTGATTTCAATAGAAACACCACTTGTGTTAGCACCAGATGTAAAAATTGCAGCAGACCCAATTATATCAACAAGAGATGCAGATGCTCCACTGTGTAGGAAATTACCAGAATTCTAAATTCCATCGTATTCAGAAATGGAAACAAACCTAAATGTCAAAATTCAGAGTTAAAGAGAAAGGGTAAAATCTTGCTCAGACTGCATGTGCCATTGACTTACAAGGAGACGGGTAGGGACTTTCATGGAGCATATAATTCGACCTGGTTCAATAAGATCAACTTTGAAGCATGCTTTAGTTGTTGTGATGGTGAAGGTTGAACTATTTATGTTTGTAGAAATGCTTGTTGGATTATATCGATTCTCAATCTCACCCATTAGATGTGTTTTAGACGGATTTTTAGTTGCACGTGCGAGAGTCACGTGCTAATACTAACTATACTAACTATAACACCGTTAACTGAATATAAATTAATTAAAATTAAAATTATTTTGGTAACGGTCAAGATAGTTAACGACAGTTCTGGATATCAAACTTTAATATTGAACTTTCGGGTACCAAATGTAATTTTGGTCTCAAAATTAGATACTAAAGTCTAAATAACCCGTTTATATGGAAAGTTCTTGACATATTACTTGTAGCCCAGAATCTACACAAAAAAGTAAGAGACATTTCCCTTATATGTTGCCTCTGTAATATAACAGAAGAATCTGTAAACCATATGTTTAGTAGTTGTGCCTTTGGGAGAGCTATCTGGTTTAGTATGGGATTATCCCAAGTAAGGATAGGAGGAACTCATCTAACAATGGAAAACTGGTTATTATCTTGGTTTCATGCTGGATATGGATCTAGGAGTTACATTGATGATCTACCAGCTTTAGGGGATACAATTTGTTGGTACATCCGGAAAGTTAGATGTACCAAATGTTTTCAGCATGTTCAACCAGACCCTTGGACAACTATTAGCCAAATTCACCATCATCTAAGGATAGCAAATCAAACCAAAAAAGAAACAATGTTGAATAGAAACCCAAACATATCTCAATTAGACAATCTCCAGACAACAGTCCTATCAACAAAGATGATTTACAAGATTCATACAACATTCAGAGAGGCAGAGAGTTTTGCAGCTTCAGCAATTTGGTTCTCAAAAAACAATGATTATTTGACAGGTTTCGCAGAAGTCTCAAGCAGAGGGTCAACATATCAAGAAAGCTTGACAATCGCTTTGGTGGCGGCTCTTCATCACGCAAAGAGAAGCAGGATCAGGAAGGTCAAAGTTCACATGAAAGAAGGAGAGCAACAACAACTGGAGAAAAATAAAAGAAGAACAACAAACCAAGCAAAACAAATGGTTTTAATTTCAGAAACAAACTTAATACCTTACTTTTCAAATATTAATTGTATTTCCCTAAGGCATCCTGTAATGCCAGAACTTGTAAACATAACAAATGACATCCTCAACAACTCTAGCTCAGTAAGGAGTTGGGATGATATTTTTCCTGGTAATATTTATATGACATCCTCAAAAAACAATGATTATTTGACAGGTTTCGCAGAAGTCTCAAGCAGAGGGTCAACATATCAAGAAAGCTTGACAATCGCTTTGGTGGCGGCTCTTCATCACGCAAAGAGAAGCAGGATTAGGGAGGTCAAAGTTCACATGAAAGAAGGAGAGCAACAACAACTGGAGAAAAATAAAAGAAGAACAACAAACCAAGAAAAACAAATGGTTTTAATTTCAGAAACAAACTTAATACCTTACTTTTCAAATATTAATTGTATTTCCCTAAGGCATCCTGTAATGCCAGAACTTGTAAACATAACAAATGACATCCTCAACAACTCTAGCTCAGTAAGGAGTTGGGATGATATTTTTCATGGTAATATATATATGACTCAGTATGAAGCTAGGTGGAACTTCCCTAATACGACCTAGTCGGCTTTATAAGTGTCCTTTCCAAAAAAAAAATTGATGTGGGAGGGAAAATTTAATATGGGGTAGGTAACAAACTAAAAATAAGGTAACAATATTTAGCCTCGCATTTTGGGGTCCCAAAAACTAATTTGGGGCTACTTATTTATGGACATCCTTCCCAAGTAGCTATGGGATGTCCTAGTGGTGATTAAATACTCTTCCTACCCTTTAACTAATATAAAACCTACTTAACCTCTTAAAATTCATTCTCATTCTTCTACCGATTTCTATTCTTTTTCTTTCATCTTCTCTATCTACCAATTGAGATCAAAAAAATTCCCTCGTTAAATTTTTTGAAACCAATTAATCGTATCGTTGTTAATCGCTGTACCAAATCATCGTTGATTCTTCGATATAAAGATGGCTCGAAAGAAAAATACAACCCGTCAATCTGATAATAGTAACAAGCCAAATTTTTTGGATAGATTAACAAATAAAGAGATTGTTGAAGAAGAAAGTGAAGAACAAGAAGAACAAGGAGATAATGATCTAGATACGGAGACTGATTCTGACAATCAGCCTCTCCAGCACTATATAATGGCTTTAATAAGGTAAGGGTATATTACTATTTGGGTTTATATTGTTTGAATTGAATGAAATCGTCACTAGAATTTCTAGGGTTTTCGGTGATTTGACATAATCGGTAGTTTCGTGATGTGTTTTATCTACTGATTATGGTCGAGTTCTTAATTCCTCAAGAACATCGACCATAATCGGTAGATCTGAGTAATAATCATCTACTGATTATTCAAGATAGTATGTTCTCTGGATGTTTTGAAGTTTTAATCGGTAGATAATTTAAATGTTTATCCTTCGATTATTTTAGATGTTTAGGCCCGTAGAAGATGAAAAAATATTTATAATCGTTAGATAAGTACTAGCACTTACTATCGATTATGTCAATTTCGAAAATGAAAAAAATTTGGAGCTATATTATAATCGGTAGTAAATGATTTTTATTTATCTACCGATTGTGTTAGCCTCAAAACCGTATATTTTCTGGATAAAAATGAATTATAATCGGCAGTTAATGTTGGACCATTTACTAACGATTGAGTTTAGTCGAAGGATAGTATAGAACCCGAACTACCGATTATGTTTAATCGGTTATTATTATCCTATACTTTCTACCGATTATAATGTGCAGACAACTCAAAAATGTCATTTAATTGTTTTCGAAAACTAACTTTACTTGCCTTGATTGCTCTTTGTTTTGCTTATTAGGGAAAGGGGAGCTAAGAAAGGAAAATATAAAGATGTTGTTGCAGACACTGTTGTTGCAGAGCCTCGTCGTCCTAGTGGTCAATGAAATAACGGCTAGTGCACGAAGAAATAAAAGCTTTTCCTGAAATCCCTATCGATGATGGAACACAATCACAACCGAGTCAACCAACTTTAGAAGTAGGACAAACAAGTGCTCCTGAGGGAGAAGGACAAGTTAAAGGGGAAGAGCAAAAGAAGGAAATCAAGAAGAAAGGAGGACACTTTCCCCCCACCTCTTTGATGCTGAAGGGTATTAAACAAGGCGAGATCCCTGGGTTACTAAGTAATAGAGGGGAATTGATATTTGGATACAAAGACTCCTGGGCCAGGGTCATCTACTGCACCAAGGTAATAATTTGAATCTTTTGCTTAAGATATTTAATTTTTATTCGTCCAAGTCATAACGGTTGTTCACTGATTTTAATGTTTCGGTCGTGTATAATAGGATCACACTCATGCGATTCGTCTCCTCAAAGCTACAGTTGGACCAACTAAAATGCTTGATTGGGATTTAGATAGTGAATGTGATAGGTTCAAGAGAATTATTGAAAACTCGGGGTTATCTACTATAACTGAAAATTCAATTGTTGAGCATGACAGGGTGGCGATATCAGCCTTTGTGGATAAAGACGAGTGCGAGTCTACTAAAGACTCTTTCAAGGTAGGTCATACATATAGGCCATCGGTTCAGCATTGGAACGACAGGCATACATTAATGTTGGACGTTGGGAGACCTGTGACCCGAGGTGATAAAGTATCTCCGGGGTATATGGAGTGGTATCAGAAAGTTTCTCAGCTTCGTATGACCCGAGAAGATAAAGGAAAAATTAAGACTTCCAATTATACTTGTATCATCAAAGACAAACCATCAGGTTATGAAAGATTGGTACGTATTTTTCTTTTCTCTTGATTTAAATACAGTTTTATCCATTACGGCTCAATGTTGCAAGTATTCATTGTTTATTTTTGGCATGAAAACAGAAAAATTGGTTTCTGTTTTTGGAAAGAAGATGGTCGCATTATCAAGTCGGGAGTGCCTTTGTCAATTGAGAAGCAAAAGGAGCACAAAGACCTACTTGATAATATCAACAATGATGCTTATGCCACTCAGTTTGGGGGAAAAACTATTCATAATCCTAAGAGGCCAGCAACGAAGGGCTCAAAAATATCACGGGGTTCAACAAGCGCTGCTAATCCCGAGGGTGGTGAGAGGGCTGGTGATAATGATGGCAATGTTGGTCGTGGTTGTAGTAAACGAGGCCGAGGATAGTTTTTTAATCCTTTATGATTACATGCTTGTGGTATACATCGCTTAGTTCTAACTTTTTTGGATTATTTTGTTTTGAATGGTTGTTTGGGATTTTAAGTTCTTATATTATATTTAAGACTTATGAATAGTTATCTTTATAACTTATGAATAGGTTTATTCACCAACTTTATTGAAAAATGTTTCCAGAACTAGATTCAAACATTGAAACTTACTTGGGGTTTCTGTGGATCTTTTGATTTTAATTGGTAGATAAGTTGTTTACTTACCTACCGATTGTAACATTGGAACTTACTTGTGTTTTCTGTGGGTCTTGTGAGTTTACTCGATAGATAATGCATTTTTTGTCTTCCGGTTATACGTGAAGAGAAAGAGTTGAGTTCTTTAAGAATTTCTTAGGAACAATCGGTAGAAGTTGCACACCCGTGACTACCGATTATACTTAACTGTTAAGGTTTTGAACTACTTTTTCTTTACACTCCAGTTACACTTCTGTCTAACGGCTATCTTTTTCAAAAAAAATAGATGTTAGGACTCTAATTTATATAAATAAGGTGTCTTGATTTTCATACACACACCACTATTGCGTTTACTTCTCCAATATCAAAGCAATAATCTTCAAAATAATGGTTGGCCCGTACAATGTTAGTACTGCAGAGTACACAATAGAATAAGATTTATCAATATGTAGGAAGTATGTGCAATTCTATCTAAGACGGGGAGAAGAACGATTTCAAAATAGAGTAATGAGTATGAGTTATTTAGAGAGAATTCACGAACAATTTTGCATTGACACCGGTAACCCCATTAACCATAATAGAGCTGATTTTTTTTTTCGATTTAATTGCATAAGCAAAAAAGTTGATCCATTTGTGAATTTAACTTATCTTGTCAATCGATAATGTTTAAGGGTTGAAATTAATGATGAAGTTATAACGAGAGCTCTCGAGGAATGGCAACGATGCAAACGATTAAATTACCGTTACGAAGCTCATTTCAACATCCTTAAGGTGATGGAAAAATTCAACCCGTTTAAGGTCCGTCGACGCCGCTCAAGGTGAAGAGCATTCTACAAGATAAAATATGAAACATGGAATAATGACCATGGATGTTTAATCGGCAGTTACATTATGCTATTGTCTACCGATTATAGTCTTTGTAGTAAGTTTTTGAAAATACTAGTCGTTAAGTCTCTCTCTATGTAGGGGAAAATGGGTTGATGTGTTTGAGTAATAGTTGTAATCGGTAGTTATAGTATGCTATTATCTACCGATTATTGTTTACTTTTATGACTATTGATAGATGAGGAAGTTGTGCAATTATTTAGAATGAAAGTAGAATCAACATTTAGTTTTTGAAATTATCCTATAAATACACTTGTTTTCTCTACCAAATACCACACACACCTAATTTGATATACTCTACAAATTTCATTTAATCATCTCCTCTTTGTAATTCACTTCATAACTATACTTACAAGCATGGCAACAATTGACTCAGCTGAAGATTTGGCTATAACCAAAACATGGAATAACAAAACCCTACGTGAAGATGTCAAAGATGGAAGGGTTGAACATGAAACCATTTGGGGGAGGGTCTATATCCAACATGTTCGAGAACATGGAAATCCAAAGCAAATATCTCTTGAATAAATTAACGATAGGTACCATCTTATCTGAATAGGGATAGCTGATTATATAGTTATACAAAAACAGATCTTTAACCCCACCCATTTAGGCTTGTTGATCCAACAATTTGTAAGTATCTTTCACATAAGCTAAGTTGTTTGATCTTCCAATAATAACATAGTAAACTTGATGAATTATGTTATTTTTGTCCTATGCTTGTGTAAGAGGATCTCACAAAAACGCACTACTATAAGGAAAAATGAGAACTATGAGTTTATTAAGTCCAAAGTGTAATCGGAAGTAACTGTTTAACTTTATCTACCGATTCTGAGAAATTTTTAAATATTTTGTCGGAGTTTGGTTGTAATCGGTAGTAATTTTTTAACTTTATCTACTGATTATGGGAAATTTTCAAATATATTCTCAGAGTTTGGTTGTAATCGAAAGTAGTTTTTTATCTTAATCTACGGATTCTGGGAATTTTACTTTTTTTTGTCAAAAAGTGATATAATCAGTAGATAAAACCTATCTAAATACTACTGATTATACTTGGTTCATTTTACTCAATCTTATGGAGGAAATATAATTATAATCGGTAGATAATGTAAACCCGTGACTATCGATTAAGATAGTAGAAAAATCTTAAATTTTTAAAATTTGGAAAAATTTATTTTTGGGGCTGCTATGACAATCGGTAGATAAAGGATTTGCCTAAACTACCGATTGTGATAGTAGAAAAATTCTACATTTTCAAATAATGTAAAATTTGTTTTTGGGGTTGCTATGAAAATCGGTAGATAAAAATGATTCGCCTAAACTACCGATTGTGATACCAGAAAAATTCAGCATTTTCAAAATCTGGGAGAAAATATTTTTGGGGATACTGATATAATCGGTAGATAATATATCTCCCTAAACTACAGATTATAGGAGTTCATGCCTAGAAAAATCAGTGTGGGGCATATACTATAATTTGTAGATAAATAAGTTTAATAAACTACCGATTATGGAAGAACAATAAAATCGGCGAATGGAGAAAAATTCAATTTTGGGCTTATTTATTACAATCTGTAGTAATTGATCGTACCGAAACTTCCGAGTATAATGAATTTCTGTTCAGAGTGTATAATCGGCAGATAATTTACTACATTATCTACCGATTCTGGGACGTCGACAGAATTAAATCATCATCTAAGGCTTCTTCATTTTTTAGCATTATGATCTATAATAAATATTAACTAACTAATTAATGAATATTAACACTAACTAATTAAGGTAGATTAGTCATTACATAAAATAGGTGGATAAGGGGTGGGGGGAAATTACTTCATAATGACACTATTTTGTCTTATGTGTAGTCCCAAATTAGTATAATGAATTTCTGTTCAGAGTGTATAATCAACAGATAATTTACTACATTATCTACCGATTCTGGGACGACAAAATTAAATCATCATCTAAGGCTTCTTCATTTTTTAGCATTATAATCTATAATCAATTTTAGCTAACTAATTAATCAATATTAACACTAACTAATTAAGGTAGATTAGCCATTACATAAAATAGGTGGATAAGGGGTGGGGGGAAATTACTTCATAATGGCACTACTTTGTCTTATGTGTAGTCCCAAATTAGTTTTTCTCAGCCCCTAAAAATACGAGGATATTTAGATTTTAGATTTTTACTACTCCTAACTACGTGGGTGCGATGTCTTACTTTTTCTTTCTTTTTTTTAGCATAAAACTCATTCATTTATTCGAGCAGAAAAGGATTATACGAGGCTATGTTATATCCATAGAGTCATTAAATTTGATTTAAAAATGACTTTGATCATATGATTCCAAATTGTGGTGGAAATATTTCTTGATTGACTGTGATCTTCCGTATGATTCGTCAGACCATCTGCTACTTGGTTTCCTTCCCTATAGTTGCGCTGGATAGTACATTACGGAATTTGAAGCATTTTCTGCTTGATTTTTAAAATCCTTCCAGCTATATACCATGGTGGTTCAGTATCAGAATCTATGAATCATACCAGGTTTTCCGAGTCTGTTTTGAATTGTACATTTTCCCATTTTCTCTCTGTCGTCGTTCTTGACACCATTAGTCTGACCCATGTCTCAGCTATCAACGCAGTGATGATGCCTAAAGGTCGCGCCACCGTCATCACAGTTCTTTTCATCGAATCCCTGTATATGAAACATGCATCCGTGACTCCAGGGTGTGCTCTAGCCTCCCCTTCCACATTGATCTTAATCCATTCTAGGTAAGGGTTGACCCAACCTGCTGAGATGTTTGTTGTTGATCTTGTGGTGTTTATTGGGTTTACGGATGGTGGCATACTAGGAAACACATGAGGCGGGATTTCCTTTGCCCAAGTGAACTTTTGCTGAAGTTTTAGTGACATATGTATAACGTTTTCAGGGTTTGGTTTCTTTTGTCGATATATTAGTTCGTTTTTGTTTGGTTAACCACGATGACTTAAAAAGAAAACAAAATAAGGTAATGATAGAGGTAGGGCCATTTGTTTGTAAGAGATGTGGGATTTTTGTTTGGGGGCTCAAAATATTAGGAGAAATATGGGTGGTATTTAACTTATTTGATAGGGGAGAGAGAAAGGTATCCCATATTTTTACAACAACTTGGCATTGAAAGATTATGTGAACAACAGTTTCTGGATTACTACTGCAATAGGGGAATAGGTTGGAATTGGTTAGATGGCTATAATTTAGAATAACGAATGTCTGTACACCTTTGTTAATTGCTTTCTGCAAGAAAAGTTATATTTACCGTGTCCCCAAGATATTGGTGGATGGTAAGGGGGTTTTGAGTGTAATTGATCTGTTGTTTTGTTCGGGTTAGACATTTGTATCCCGAAGCTGTAGTGTATCTTACGGTTTTCGTATGCGGTCAGATAATCTTATCCGGTGGGCTGTCTCGAGGTAGGTGGATATTTATGATTCTCTGGGATGTGAGTGAAGGGAGGTGGTTTAGATTATCGTGCATCCAGTTTGGGATAGAGGATATATGGTGTCTGACACTGTTTGGATAAGGTAACATTGTGTAAGATCAAGCTTTGTAACTGGGGGATCAAGTTCTCCTGGATAGAGGTTGTCAAACTGTTCCCGATACGATGAAAGATATGTTGTTTAACTGTAGGTATGAGGGATGTCAGTTACCTCCATTGCAGACTGGTTGAAGATGAAATAGATAATGTGTCCTCAAATATGCGTTAATGTTTAAGATACTTTTTTTTGCGGAGGCTGGACCATATGGATTCAGGTTACTCATGTATGCTTCATGCTCTTGTCGGTAGCAAAGCTTTGTTATGATCAATACTGTTTCGAATGTCCATCCCTCATTCAGTTTTGGGTTTATTAAATTCATCCCATCCCAAGGGGTGAAACTTTATTAATGGAATAGTCATCTCCCAAGAATTTTTTCATGGCGATACGATCAATCTTTTTATACAAGTGGGAGGGAAGAAGTTGCGATTGCATAAGGTGGTCAGAAATATGGGTAGGAGAATAGTTTATGAGTACTAACCTCTCTGCTGGTTGATGTGATATTTTATTGTAGACCGCAAGAGTACGACGGTCGATGAAACATTATGCAAGCAAGGATCGTTCATCATAAACTAAAATTGTTACCTTTAATATATAATTAAATAAAATGTTAAAATAATAAAAGATTGATGAAAACATTTAATTAATGAATTAAATAAACAAATAAAATATAAAAACCTAAAAAATTATATTTCACCACTATTATGCATATTAGAATATAAAAATATCTTTATGTTAATTTTTCGTACTTTCTCAAGACGATTTAGGACACAGTTATACGTTTTGGAAGATAAAACGTTAAAATCTATAAAATATTCTCAAAATATTAACAATTTCTCTTCATTTGTAATTCTGGTCTCTAAAATATAACATATGAATCTTTATGAAGCATGGTAACACATAAACACAAATTATTATCATTATGAAACAAGAATAATAGGACCAACGAAAATTATTATAGAAAAATGTTAGAATTCTCTAACACATATCATATGGCTTCGTCTTTATCCCTAGTGGAGAGATTAAATCATTATTGACACTACAAAAAAAAGTAAAAAACTAAAAGAAAAAAATAAAAATAAAAATTACTTCTACTGTTTTAGGGTGAAAACAAATATACTGCGAAGTGGTACTTTCAAGTAGGTTCGAGAGATCAAGCTCGAACAGGACGAGCCTAAACCAAGAAATGACCGTTCACGTCCTGCTTCGATTACAAAGATGGAAAGTATGAGACCCAAACATTTTTCTCGGGTTTAATTAAATCCATTATCAGAATTCTGCACTTAGAGTGCATACAACTCTAATATTCAAGTATTTCTAGGCTTCCTCTATAATAAGTCTTGATGCCTAAATAGAGAGTCTGCCTTAGCCAAACCCTTAGAGTGCCTGAATTCCAATACTCAAAAGTCTTTAACACTTTTAGATTATCCCTTAACAATATTAATATGCTTGACTAGTAGACACCAAATATTTTTTAACATGTTGGACACATGTTTTCCATAAGACGCATCGGGGCAGTAGAGTAAATTTATTCTTGATGTTAAAAATAAAAACAAAGATTAGAAAACGGGGATGGGATCCTCCGCATCTTTTTCTCTTCTTCTCCTTTTCACCTTCTCTACTGAAAACGGAAGTTTTGTTCCTCTCACTCTACTACCATTGTTTCCACTCAAAAACTATCTCGACCAAAAGAAGGATTTTTGGCTTTTAAAATTTTGGATCTGAACATAACTCGCTCTCCGTACTAGTTTCTGTTTTTGGAAAGTATTGGAAGAGTTTTAAAGAGTTTGAAGTGGTTTTATACAAGTTGTTCTAGCTGTGAATATAGCTGAAGAACTAGTGTTACTTCAATTGAATTTGTTACTGAATTGTGATGATTTTTGTGTGGTTTCAAAGGTTTGGGGGTTTATGAAGTTGGGTATTTCTCAAACTTGATTTCCAAACAAAATTATAAGAGGATTTAGGTTGTAATTTAGCTGTAAAACAGTAAATTATATGTTGTTGCTACCGTGCAATTGTAGGAAGAATGGTTATAAATTTATGAATCTTTAGAGTTTATGGTTGGTTAGGCAACTTGGGTTTGTTTTCTAAGTTGAATTTGCAGGAAAGGAAATGTACAAGAGGGTAAAGAAAAACAGCAAGTCTAAATCTCCTCTACCACCAGAAGATGCGCACAAGGTGCTTGAGAAAAAAAAACAGGAGAAAGAATCCATTGCCTAAGACTAAACTTTTCGAAAGATTTTGTTCATCTTGGCCAAGGACTAATAATGTAAGTACAAGGGTCTTTTAAGTTAAGATTTTTCATTTCTAGCTTGTTTGACAATAAGTAGGATTCATATATACTCTATCTATTTGTTAAAAGTCATGAACCAATATATTTATTTACAAGCATGATTTAGTATACCTGCTTGCCGCGCGTTCGATGAAATTGCTAACACCCATGTCGTTTGCACTGAATTGTGTATATATGCAACGCCATTTTTATGATGTAAATTAAATCCTTAATAGGATGTACAGTAAAAATAAAAGTGTGAAAAGGGTATATGATAATTTTAATCTCATTATTGGCTAGTTGTTTATAAATTATCTGCATGAACCAGAGAGTATGAATGCATATTTATCTAGTCATTCCTAGTTTGTGTAGCTAATGTTTTGTATCCATTCATGCACGAAAGAGTAAGTAATCTCTCACTTTCTACAATCATTTGTATCTTGATACATTCATTTTTAAATTATTTTCTTAATTCAAAGTTAATAGATGTGTATGTGAATGCACATCGTTCTTGCGCGGGCTAGTGCCGAGTTGTGCGTATGTTCTACTTACATAGATTCCTATATAAGGTTAAATTGATAAACCATAGTCGTGTTGACTAGCCATTATAACCCATATGTTTCAGCACTGCGTACCAATGCTTTTTCTCTTGGTTAGTCCTTGAAAGACTAGTGTCGCAAGAAGTTAATACTAGTACAGACTTGGTAATAACTAGAAGTTTAAACTTGTAGTTTTTGGTTCATTCATCTTATGGATGATTGATAAAATGATTAAGTTATCATTAATGAAGATATGGGTCTGATAAGACTAGTACCAATATATATAACATTTTTCTTTATGGTATGGCTAACATTTTGCAGCTTAAACAAAAATATACAAACTGTCCACTACCAAATCTAAACGGACTAAGAGAATCTTGCTAATTAAGTAGATGTGTGAATTAGTGTTGCCACGGCCTAGGTGAGTTTGACTTGTTTCTCATGGAATGTATTTTAAATTCCCTCCTTCATCTCACTAAACTGGTGTTCTTGTTGAGTCTTTTGGGTTTACTAAATACTCTTTCTCTCTGTTTATACATATGCCTGAATGTTTGTTTTGTAGATATTTGATGGTCTAGGAAGAGAGCTTTTGTTGAGAACTTGATGATATGCCATTTTTGATGACCTAGAATTTTGATAGCTTATACGTTGTTACTAAGTTCATTTTAGTATGTTTATGCTTTTATGATCACTGTTGCAACCATCTTAAGGTATCTTATTTCTCATCCAAATTTACGACTTACCGAAAATAACTAGAGAAAGCGTGATTGTGTCTTAAGTGTGGCCCGTAGTTATAAAGCTCTTACCTCTCATTTGGTTTTATATTTCGGTAATACTAAGTCGTATTGTTCTTCCGGACGCGAACTCCGCCTAAATCAATGTTAGTACCAGCATATTTTTATGATGGTAGTGATGCTTGGTTTTACTTAGCACGCCCACTTGCTTCCTTGGTGTTTACGTAGATTTAGATGACAAGAGAGTATAATGTTTTATAGCCTACATCTGTCAGGGTTATCTCTGTTTTCACTCACTTGTTATTATGTGTGGGTTTTTGTGTTATTAGTTTTGGCGAGCATGTATATGCATTGGACATCAGGCTCACTCACATAATCTTTTGGTTTAGTGTGGTTTACATGCATTTATGTGGTGGTAAATTTATGTTATAATGTTGAAATGGTATGTCTACAGAAGTACTATGTAGCTTTAAAATTGTAGTGACACTTTATCATTTAATCTCGATTCCGCATACAACTGAGAACTAGAATGTACACTCTCTAGCATTGTTATTATTAAGGTAATGGATGATTTATATCAAGTACTCTTGTGTATGATATATATTGTAGTCTATTGTTGACTTTAAGTTGCAGGTACAGGTACAAACATAGATGATGGTATCTTGTTCATCAATGGATAGTTGCCAAGGTGATTGTTGGTGATGTGATGGCTAGGGATAGTTGTTGCTATGCAACGCATACTATCCATATTATCTAACTTATTGTTACATCTAGAGATAGTTACTGCCTTGGCCAGACCCATTGGGGCTCTCACCTAAAGGTGGCTATCCGGAAGACCGTCGCTGGAACGGTGGTAGACAACGGGACTGATCATCCCCACCCGTCGCTGGAACGATATGTGTTATCAGGCCTGCTAGCTCCACTTACGACTGGCAACCCGGAAGACCATTAACTGTAACGATGACCGTTAGCTGTAACGGCGACAAGAGAACCTCACAGTAGAAGCGATGGAAATCATTGACCGGACTCGATGACCCTTACAAAATTATGGACTCTTTTGGTATACCGAGGTATACGGTATGAGACGTATGCTCAGAAGGTCCTAATTGACTTCACGAAGGATATCATAGGGTTTCTTAGTACTATGGTGAAGGACATGTGAACAGAGAATCCTAACCCTTAAATGAGTGAGATTTCTGTTCAGCAGAGTCTCAGTATCTTAAGTTTGGTGTTTTATAAGAGATGATTTGTAATTCATATCATCTGTTGGTATCGATAAATATCAGAAATGATATCAAAACTGTAAAGCAGTTGGAAGGATTCGATGACCCTTGAAATATAAATGTTATGGTTGCATGCTTATAAAACATTTTGAATTAAATCGATGAGCATTTGCTTGGTAAGATCGAATTGGTTCGAAAAATTTAAAAGTTCGGTTTCTCGAGTGGCATATCGGGAAGTTGGAGCTGTCCTAATGGACCGAAACCCGACCCATTAGAAGCAAAAAATTTCCGGTCTCTCACAGAAAGAATTTGGGTTGGTCTTAGGGGAGGGAAACAAAGAATATTGAGAAATATTAGTAGTGTGTGAAGAAGAATGGATTCCATAGAGGAATCGCTAATTCTGTAGGTTTTTGGTTTCTTCAAACTGATTTTGTGATTGTGTAATTTTGTCTTGTTTCAAATAGATGAGAATCATATATTTATTGTTTGAAGAGGACACACTCATATTCTCGTAGGTCGTGGAAGTTAGGAAGAGGTGGAGAAGTGATGATTGTAGTGGGGTGGTTCCCAAAAAGTAGGGAAAACCTGTCTAACCACTACTCTTTATCCTCTCAACTGCTCTATAACCGCCCACTTCTTGCTACCTTCTTGTTCGTGGGGGTTGTGTCACCACCCACGATATCATAGACCGCCAGACCAATACCCCAATGAGAATCCCTCCATGTTGTATTTGATATCTCGTGAAAATAGTGGAGTCATAAACCATCATGGTTTTGATTAAGTCAAGTCAAGTCAAATGACCTGCTAAGTCTGTGAGGTAAGTTGTGCGACTCACTTGATTGATAGTCAGACTGATTAGTGTCGAATCTGAAAATTTTAGTGGTCATGTACTTGTTTGAAAGTAACATGTCATATTTAAGTATTAGCTTAGAAGCGAGTTATCGTAAGTCTGAGAGGCTTTTGAGGCCAAATGTTATAAAGGGCTTCTTAAGCAAGGAGGCCTGCTGGAATTTATGTAAGAGTCATTGTAGGACCTATATTGAGAAGAAAGGCATATTTCTGAGCAAAGCAGCTAGCAAAGTGATAGACATATTTTTGTGTCTAATTTGTCCGTAATTATCTATTTTGTTAGTGCTCGATTTTATACTTATTGTGTTATTTTATGTGTTTGTAGATATTTTTGGGGAATAAACATTTGTAGAAAAATTGGCTTAAAAAGTTTTAAAAGCACTCGAGAAAAATACTAAGGGAACCCGGAAAATTGATAAAGGAACCTGTGTTTTGGATGGGGACACCCCTTCCCATTCGTTGGAAAATGGAGGGAAACAAAAGCTATGCATGAGAAGTTATCTGTGGTGTTTCAAGACCGAGATTTTTGGGATTTAGAAGAATATTCGATATCACAACATGAAGACACGGTTAAAACACATCAAATTGAGAGTTTAACTCTGTGAAAAATGGTTCAGATTCATTGCTACTACCAGAAATAGGTGTATTCTCGGATTTTAGATAAACTAGAGTTTCGATTTGATTTGGAGAGGATATTGGGTCCTTATCAACTTAGGAGGATTGGTTAGGTTTACTAAACCTATAAGTAACAAGCAGATCGAAGAAAAACAGGTAGACAGGGAGGAGGGGGAGAAAACTCCCAAAAACTTTAATTGAAAAAAAAAAAGATTCTCTCGAGATTTGAGGGCCCTGTGGTGTAGAAAAAGGTTGTGCCAAGTCACAAAAGAGATTAGGAAGGTCGGGTCGAGCTCGGGAAGCTAAACAGAGCAAAGCAAATCAATTCAGGAAAATTCTCTGCTACTGCTGCTGAAGAACACGAAGAACAAAAGAAAAGGTAACGGTTTATTCAACCGTTCATCAACGTTTATCTTCATCTTTGCAACGTTTATCTTCAACTGCAACGGTTTCTTCAACCGTTCAACAACGTTTATCTTCAGCTTTGCAATATTTATCTTCAGCTTAATTGCAACAGTTAATCGGTGATACCCAGAAAACGTTGCAGATTTCCTGTTTTATTATTTTTAGCTTCTTTTCTTCTTCTCAAGCACTTTTGAGCCATGTACCAATCTTTTGAGGGTGTTTTGAGCACGCTGAGATAGACCATATTGTTGGGGCGATGGAGGAAGCCATTTTTCCAATAATAAAATGGTAATTTATTTTATTAATTTTTTGCAATTCTTTTATGATTATTTGCTTTGAATTAAATTTGAAAAAAATATGATTTTTATCAATTAGTTGTGTTTTCTTTTGATGGGTCATGCTTAGTTTAGAGCTTTTGATGTCTCATACTTTGATTTACAACTATTATTTTGAAAATCTAACTTTGGCAATATTTTAAATAAATTGAATGTATGAATTACAAGATAATTATTAATGCTAAATCACTTGAAAAATTGGCTAATGGTCGAATCCTTAGTCTCAGTTCTTTCCATAATTTGAAATCAATTTTACTTTAATCTTCTTTATTTTTAGTCTTAAAAATTAGGTTTAAAAACCAAATCTTTACAAGTCTGAGTATCGAATCTTTTACCACTATTTCTAAAACATATCAATTTTTGACGCCGCCGACGCGGAATTGTCTTTAGGTTTAGAGTTTTAGATTTTTTTTTAGGGTTTTATTTTTGTTTTTAGTATTATTTTTACTTTGATATATTTTACATTTCTTTGGGTATTTATCTTTTTGCTACAGGTTTTAGATTTTGGATTAAAAGCAAATTGAGCCAAAGACTTTGGTGATTAAAGACTTGGAGTTAAAGTTAAAGCTAAAAGAACGGAAAAGAAGACAACGAATTTTATTTTTAATTAGATTTTATTTTTATTTGTTAGATTTTATTTGTTTTTTCTTTAGAAAATTGTATTAGGAGATCTTTGATTATTCCTGTAATTTGTTCTTTTATTTTGGACACTTTTGGACTTTATTTTGGGACTTTGGGCATTATTATTATTTTTAAACCCTACAGAAGGGTAATTTAAACATAAACTGCAACACGGAAGGATGACAATTATTATATTGTCTCGGCCCCTCGGGTTTGTACATTGATACAGGAGTCGGTGGCCCGAGTCGACTACAACCGATTTATCCCCCATCTGGTACGAGAGGTAAGACTCGATCAACCCACGAATCCTCTGCAAGTGGGTTTACTATATTCCTTCGTATGCATATATGTTGAGGAACTGAATACAGATTTATTTTTTTAGTAAAGGGCAAGAACTTTCCATACAAGATAAGGACTCGGATTTCATCACCGTTTCCTTCTTGCCCGCTTTAGGAACACGTTACCAAACGCGAACCTAAGCTTAAATTTTTGACTAGAAAGAGAACGATAGGGTAACGAGCTTATAATCATTCAAAAGGAATGTATTGGTTACTCTGTTAGCCTAACTCAAAGTTCAGGAAGATTATTTTAAGTTGGTTAGATCCGCATTGTAACCCAAGGAAATGTTTCCAAAGAGACAGGGTTATCAACGCTCCTTAGAGCTTATCCTGTTTCTATTCGACTTAATCTAATTCGGATCGTTCTAAGAGGTTTGCTAAAACTGTAACTAGTTGCCTTTTGAAAGAATAGAATCTGGTCTAAAAACAATCTAAGTGGAGTCATCATGCTTTTTGTTTGCTAGATTTAGTAGGTTTGATTTGGTAGTCGGCCTTGTTTGTGTATGTTTAGAACCTCCTTCTTGTTAGGATTTATTTTCTTATATTTTTTGTAAATATATTAGGAAGTTTTTGTCAGAAAATGTCGAACTGGTATTATGAGGACCAATGCAATGACTATCCGACTGAATTTCAAAATAGACATTATTTGTACTATCAAAATGGTGTGGATAGTAGTTGGGACTAGCACCAACCTTTTGGAGGTCATTGCTCATACCAGGGTGATCTCAATTACTATTCATATACACACCCGTCATATGAACATAAAAATGAGCAAAATTCGAGTTTTTTGTCTTGGAGGGATGCCCTAAAGCAAATGCAATCTAGTACTCCCTATGATGACCCAAATCTTTCTCTGGAAGAATTACCAGAGCAGTTGCGATCTAGTATTCCTTATGCTCCAATTGTTTCTCTAGAAAATTCCCTCAAGGAGTTGACTGAGAATACAAAAAGGTTTGGATTAAGTGTGAGAGGAACAAATAGTAGTCTAACTCCTTCTCTAGAAAAATCACACGAGCAATTGCGATCTAGTACTCTTTATGATCCATTTGTTTTTTTAGAAGAATCCCTGATGGAGTTGACTGAGAATACAAATAGATTTGCATTAAGTGTGAATGAACGTATTGCAAAGAATAATATTGCTCAAAATGATCTTAATTGCCAACATAGTGCTACCCTTGATAATTATTCACCTATTCAAGAGGACGGGAATAGAATTGGTAACACTACTTATTTAGACGAGGTTCAAACATCTTCATATTATTATTATGATGATGATAGTATTGATGAAGAACTTGAAATATACAGACAGAGTAATCAGGAAATTGTCACTCCAATTGTGCTTCATGATGATAGTGTTATTTTTGGTTCAAATCCAATTAATTTTAATGATTATTCACCTATTCAAAAGGAAGAGGATTTGACTAGAGATATCATTGTTTTAGACGATGTAGAATATTCTTGTTTTGAAGCCGACTATGGTCTAGAGGAACGGGTTTATCCTGAGAATACTGTTTTAGAGTCCAACGATTTAGAAACAATAGTCTTAGATAAAAAAGATAGACAGAGATTTTAAATATGAGTGATGATGCAGCACCAAATTATAACCTAGAAGAAGCAATTGACCATTTTCAGGAATCTGACGATCTAGAAATTAGGAAAATTGTGATTAGTGTATCTAGAGACACAGAAAACTCTAAGTTTGGGAGTGACTCTCATTCTCCCTGTGCTTTACCTTTGAATCTTAGAAAGATCACTCACTTGGGGCTTGACATTTACACCTCTACCATTTTACAAGATCATCTTCAAACTATATTTCATGAGCCTGTTGATGTCCAGAAAGAAGTTCAGTTGTTAGAAACCCATCCTCTAGTCGATGTGGTTTACCTAAGAAATAATACCAAGATTGACTTTGTTTTCCCACCAAAATATTTTCTTCCATATGTGGGAACGTATGAATTTCAAATGTTTCAGTTATTAAGTTTTGAGACTAAGCCTAATTACTTTAGGGAATTAGAATCGACACATTTGTTTAAGAATAACCACCTTCATTATAGTCGACTGTGTGGGTCAAATCTGATTGACTTTGAGGATCCACAATTGTTCAGGTTATTATTATGTTATTTTAAGTTCTTGGTTGAGTTTTTCCAGACTTTACAACGTGATTCTTTTGATCCTGCCTACGAGGAAATCCATCCCATGAAAATATTTTATCTAAACCCTTTCTTAGAGCCTTAACCTGAACCACAGCTAGGAGTAGTTGTCTTAAACAGAAAACTAGATAAAGGTGTGCTCGGTTTGTTCATTTTCTTAGCCTGTTGCAGTTTCCTTTTATTTGTGATAGCATTATTTGATTCAGATGACCCACAGTTGTTCTGACTATTGTTATATGATTCTATGAGGTGACTAATTCTTTCTTAGTCTGGATGAAGACTTTAAACTTAGCACTTCTTGGGAGGTAACCCATGCTCATGCGACACGGTAATATCTTTCCTTAACTCCTTTCCTTAGATAGCAAAGCCAACACTAGCAACTTAACGCAAATAAAAAGGTGCTAACTCTCTTAACATAAAAGGCTAGTATGTTAATGTCTTGGGAGTAAGACCAACATGCACAATTTTTGGTAAATAATAATTATACTAGGGTTAGGAAGCTAGCACCAAGGAGGTTTGAAGTTAGCACTTCAATTGTATAGTTAGCACTGAGGCTTTATCACAAATATACTTTGTAGCTAAGTCGCTGAATATGGCTAAGGACGTGATTGTCTTAGAGGCGCATTAGGTTTTGTTAGAAATAAATTGGAGCTAGGGCAAGGGTGTCATTGCTAGGGGCGTCAGCCACAACAAGGGAGCTAGCCACAACAAGGGCACTAGTCACAAACAAGGGCGCTAGCCAAGCGAAGAAGGAAGGGCGTTAGCGCCAAGGAAGGAGGCAAGGGCGTTAGCGCAACAATGGCGCTAGCCAAGGCTGTTATCCAAGGGTGTTAGCCACAAGGTCATTGCGTCCAAATATTGGCGCTTTTGTTGCTAGAGTTATATTTAGCACTTTTGGTGTTAGGGATTAGGTGCTAAGCTGGTAATACGTGAGCTAAGTCCTTATTAGGTATTTTTGTACTAGCTAAAACCATTTTTCTAACTAGTGCCAATGCGATGCTAATCCGAATGGCTAGTGCTATCTTGGCGTTAATATGAGAAAAAAGGCTAGGGTTAGCCTAAATGAGAGGTTCAATGCATCTTTTATGACATTGTTTCTCGGCTGTGGCGCATCAGAGAGAGTGGCACATTATTTGTGGCTTATATTTAAGCAAAGTGCTAAAGTAGCATAATTAGGCTCAGAAGAGCAATTTGAGGTGCATTCGTTGCGAATGAAGCGTTAAGATATGGCGTATTTCAAGGTTTAAGCATTAGCTATTCCTGAGTTTAATACATATTGCTAGAACATCAATGCTCATTCGATGCAAGTTCAAGGAATTCAGCCGTGGAATTTATGCGACTTGAGACTAGTTCGATATGGTATAAATATTACGAGTATTGAAGATGCTACAAGGCCAATTTAGAATATTTAGATAGAACTTGTGCTCTAAATTCGCTTGCGGAATATAAATAAAAGCACAATATTCTATATTAAGCATATGCGCATAAATATGCAAACACGTTCTTGTTGTTTAGTAGAGGGATATTTTACAATTCTAGCCCTTGTAAAAAACTCACCATCTACATTAAGTCCCCTGCTTAGTGAGGAACAGTAATGTTGCACGGTGAACACTAGATGGTGACAATATGTTTTCAGTAATTATATATGCATAATTCAAATTTTAAGAGTAGAGAAAGTTATACTTAGCTTCTAGGAAACTGAGATGTGCACCCCTTAGCACAAAACTTAGTTGGGGGTAGTAGGCGCCCTTGTCCCTGCTTTAAATATCAGTCACCACGGGTCGGAAGGACCTAGAATTGACGCGGCTAAGAAGAAAGCACATAACGCCACTTTTTTCTCCTTTTGTTTTAGGTTTCCCAGTTGGACAGGGACTCTTCAAGTTGGCGCCTATATATATACTTCTTCCACTCTTTTTTACGGATTTCCTCTTTTCTTTTTTTGGTGGCGTGACAAGAATTTATCTTGTCCTTCAAGGCTACGACGTTAGCAAGTTTCAGAGTTTGATCTTGAGTAGGCGCCATGGCCGACCAAACCAAGAATGTAAGTGTCTTCTCCTTTAACTATTTCCTTAACGCCATCATGGATTTTTCTTTGCAAACCCTAGTTTTCTTTTTTCTAACTAAAATTATATACATTTTTGAAAGCCACGAACTTTTAGCAAACTAGGGTTTCAATCCTTTTTTAGCAAACTAGGGTTTCAATCCTTTTAGCAAACTAGGTTACCTACTCTCTTCTGTCGAGTTCAAGACACATCAATCCCCTATGAAAAAGTGGATAAGTTGGTGCAAAGTGATATTGAGTGACCTTTCAGTGATTAAGGTATTGAAAGAAGCTAGATATTTCATGTTGTAAGATTTTCTAATCATCTACAGGTTTACAAGGATGTTGAAGGTCTTTTGACTTTCGCTATACGTTGGTGTGAACCAAATCATACTGCTATATGCGCCTGGGGTGAACTAACAATTACTCTGGAGGACATAGTTAGTTTGTTGTAGCTTCCAGTTTCTGGAACTTTTCCTGTTGAAAATTATGTTACAGAGAAAAAATTGATCACAACTCTGGAGAGGAAGATAGAGGAAATCTAGCGGGGTAGGGATCGAAATGGTGCACATTATGTGAAGTGGATTGATCATTGGTATAATAGTGCGGAAGATGCTTATGGTCCCTCTCTCAGAGACCCTTTGACCATTGCGGCATTTCTTACACTTTGGCTGTCTAGGGATGTATTTGAAGACTTTCCCCTCGACAATTTGAAGCTTCAAGGTTTTCCTCTAGCGGTAGCACTCGCTAGTGGTGAGTGTCTATCACTTGGTAACTTATTTCTTGGTTCTTTGTATTCTTATTTAGACTCACTGTTTCGTGACATGAAGACTTATAACGGTTTTATGAAGATTGATTCTTGTGTCCCTACTATGTTTCTCCAAGCATGGTTATGGGAGAACATCCCAAAATATGCACCTTTACCAAAGTTTTTGAACTTGCAGGGAGGTATTGAATATGCAAGGATCCGGCGTTGGTATACGAGGAATACTACCTCTGTTGATTTGATTGACTTGATAGATATCCATGGTAAGATGAACTTCAGACCTTGGGACTCTGATCACGGACATATACTTTCATCTACCACTTTTTCCCGAAGAGGTCGAGGGAGTTCTTTGGTCTGGTCCAAAGAAAGACGCTAATGTCTTTTCTTCTCGACAGAACGCCTTCATGAACAGCTCCACTCCATGGCATTTCCTCGTTCTTAGATCAGAAGGTTATTCGGTGCAAGCATATAACATCAATCGTGCGGCTCGTCATATGAGTTTCGACCAAAAAGTACCTCGCGATCATAGTGTAGCTCCATCCATTATAGAATTAAAGAAGAATTTGGATGTTTGTCTTACTAAAGGAATAAGCATTCCTTTCTTCATTCGGGTTAGAAAGCCTCGGATATCAGCTATGTATGTATGCTTCTGGAATGTTGAAAGGAGACGCTTTTAAGGAATTCTTTTCTAGGCCTCCAATAATGACTGGCGTTCCATCAAAGGAGGACAAGGCTCGGTGTCCCAATTTGCAGTGATCGTCTAAAGTCAAACGAAAGCTAATTATTGACGCATCTCAGGAGGTAAAGGTCTTTTCTTTGACTTCTTAATTCTGAAAACATGACTTTTGTGATTCTTATCTTTCGCTTTTCTGCTAGACCCGTGTTGTTCGTCCTCGGATGAACGTTGCTTCTGTTGTTATGGGTAGTCCCCAGTCTGGAAGGCAAGGACCAAGGATGATTTTCCCTAGAAGTAAGATCGTCCCTCTTAAGAATGTAAGTATTCCTCCTGTCATTCTCAATTTCTTGTGCATTCATAGTTCATATACACATATTTTTTATGTTGGTGTAACATATGAGCAAGAGCGTTTTCCTCGACTCTAGTGACACTCCTGAGGCTTCGGGGGACACCATAAGTGTGGAAGAAGGACATAATTATGGTAAGGGGGAGATCGAAGAAACATCTCGTACAGAAGAAATCCGTGAAGAACCTGAATCCGATACTATTGATGATGAAGCAAGTATTGAAAGTGAAATGGTGTTGGACTCTTCCACCAACTTTTATCCTCCTCAAGTAAGTTCTTTCCTTCTTGAAATATTATTAAACCATGTATACCTCTTGAATTTCTCATATAAGTATAATTGTGCTCTAAATTTGCAAAGTATTTGCAAATTTTCGTCGTCAGAAAATTTCAGAAGTGTAGTGTCTGAGAAAAACATCATAAAATCTTCATACAACCTCCTTTTTTGATGATTGACCCCTATATATTTATTAGAAAACAATTTACTACAACAAATTAGGAAGAAATCCATGTTTTGAGCCCATTTAGAGTGTCGAAACGACCGAACAGTAGAACTCAGAAAGTATCCAGGAAAATCCTGACAATTTTCAGAATTGACTCTGCTAGCCATTTTTTACATACATCTTAGCTCACTTGTACGATTGATGCACCCTTTTGAAACGTTGTAGTAGATTCAAATAGGAAGATTTTGATCTGATTCATCATGAATTGTTGTCAGCTTCAAAGTTTCCGAAGGGCAGTGAAAATTGTTTCTGAGGCGTTTTTTGTAAAACGTCTTGTGATTGTTCCAACACATATAATTGTTGATCCCAATGTATATGATATGCTTTACCCTAATGAAAATTTTAAGAAGACTTCTACTTGCATGCTTGTTGAGAGTAGCGCTTCCTTCGAGCATCCTGGTGCAGGCATTGATATTGACTTTGGCCCGAGTAGGACCCTTCCCGGGTATTTGCGTGTTGGAGGCTTTGCCGTTCTATCCACTTATGATGAGTTGTATACAAGGATATGGAAGAAGTTTGGTCACTTCTCTGTTGATACTTCCAGAAGCTACAAAGTTTTAGAACGAGATGTGTCCAACTTGTTGCCCATCATACATGAGATGTTCTCACTCTCTTGGCATGAAATTTCTTATGACGTCTTCGAAGAGTGGGAGGAGGTTGTAAACAACGTCGAGAGCTCTGGTCTGAACATCATGTGGGTTCGTCATCTTCTGGAAGCCATGCGAGAACATTTCGCTGAGGTAGGAGGGCTTGCCAATCTGGAGGCGCTGACCAATGCTATAAGAAAAGTTGAAAGGCTTTCTCATGAGTTGGATCTTGCATCAGAGACTCTTGGAAGGATGGAGAAGGAATATTTTGTAGTGACTGAGCCAGCTTTCAAGGATTTTTTCTAGTTTTACGACTTTATGAAGCACATCTATGGTTTTATTTTAGGATTTTGAGTAGGTAGATTTTTTTTGACAAGTTATTTATGAAGACAGATAGACTCCTTTATTATTTTTCGAAATGAATAGAGATATTTGAATTGATTGATAAACTTGAAAACCTAACTATGATTGTACAAATATTTCACTCATTTTAGAGGAAATATAAATATTGCATGAAATAGGGAAATATTTGGAATAAACTGGCGAACAACTTAGTCCTTGCAAGTCTTGAGCCACTTGCCATGAATTACTATTCCTTCTGGCTTGTCACAGTTTGTAAGCTTGTAGTGATCACCTAGTAGAGTCTCATTAATTATGTAGGGTTCTTCCTCGATAGCCAGAGGAACTGATGTAAGAAGTTTTTCCATCTTGGTGACTTTCATAACCATGTATCTAATGATTAAATCTGTTTCCTTGAAACCCATATTGTGACTAGAATTTGATGCTGCCGAATAAACCAATTTAAAAATAGGATAACATGCTCGATAAGACATGGGTTCTAGTATCATAAGTGTTTCCTCGTAGGATCGCCCACGAATCTGATCGATTACAATTTTCGAGAAGAGCACGGTAAACAGGGATCATACCATTAATGCATAGCTCCACTAGTTGATGTTCCGTCACGTTTGGATCATGGCAATCCAGCGCTTGAACTTTGAATCTTTTCAAATACTCATTGGGGTGTTCATTGTTCCTATGGAACATCCTTCTTAGGTCTGATAGGGTGATCTGTCGGCAGAGGGATCCTCTGGATTTCATGTGGGTATGGAGGTTAGTGTCGATGGGCCGAGGGCGAGTCCTCCTTGCCATGATTTCGCAAGAGTCTCTCCAGATCCTCACGGGTAAAAAGTTGGATTGCTGGTAACTCTGTGGTGGTCGACCAGGAATGATGTGGACTCCCTTGTCTTTTCGAGCCCCAGGTGTTTTAGTATCAGCAACCGCCGTAAAGTTGGTTCTAGTCTGCCCTGTTAAGCGATGATGTTGTTCCGAGGGAGTTTCTCCGTCAGGGTCTTGAGACAAGCGAGTACCTCCTTCTGAGTAATATCCATATCCACTTGGGTTCTGGCGAGGACTTCTTGTCTTTTTATCAGATCGGCTATGTTGATTGGAGTTTGAGTATTCTCGGCGTCTTTAGCGGTTTTGTCACCGAAAGGAGGTGTAACATTAAAATTGGTACGGGGAGGTTTAGTAGCAATAGGGGTGTTTTCAGAATCACCACCACCAGTACCCCCTGAACCAACATTAGGGGTTTAACTGCTCCATATCTAAGATCCAACATTTTGAATAACTGGAAATTGGCTTTTATAATCGAGAGGTTGATCTCCCATTGTGGTCTCCAATTGTTTTAGGGTGAAAACAAATATAATGTAAAGTGGTAATTTCAAGTAGGTTGAGAGATCAAGCTCGAACAGGACGAGCCTAAACCTAGAAATGGTCGTTCATGTCCTACTTTGATTACAAAGATAAAAAGGATTTGGGTAAGTCTTAGGGTAGGGAAGCAAAAAAGATTGAGAAATATCAGTAGTGTGTGAAGAATAATGGATTCTCCGTATATGAATCGATAATTCTGTAGGTTTTTGGTTTCTTCAGACTGATTGTATGATTGTGTGTTTCTGTCTTGTTTCGAATAGATGAGAATCATCTATTTATAGTTTAAAGAGGACACACTGATATTCTTCTAAGTCTTGAAAGTTAGGAGAGGTGGAGAAGTGATGATTTTAGAGATTGTAGTGGGGTGGTTCCCAAAAAGTATGGAAAACAGGTCTGACCGTTACTCCTCATCCTCTCAACTGCTCTGTAACCGCCTACTTCTTGTTACCTTCTTGTTTGTGGGGGTTATGTCACCACCCACGATGTCGTAGACCGCCATACCAATACCCCAATGAGAATCCCCCCATGTCGTATTTGATATCTCGTGAAAATAGTGGGTTATAAACCATCATGATTTTGATTAAGTCAAGTCAAGTCAAATGACCTGCTAAGTCAGTGACGTAAGTTGTGCGACTCGCTTGATTGACAGCAAGACTGATTAGTATCGAGTATGGAAATTTTAACTGTCATGTACTTGTTTGAAAGTAACATGGGATATTTAATGGCTAAGTATTAGCTTAGAAGCGACTTATCGTAAGTCTGAGAGGATTTTGAGCCCAAATGTTATAAAGGGATCCTTAAGCAAGGAGACCTGCTGGAATTCATATAAGACTCAATGTAAGACCTATATTGAGAATAAAGGCATATTTCTTAGCAAAGCAGTTAGAAAAGCCAACACTAGTTACTTAGCGCAAATAAGAAGGTGCTAACTCTCTTAACATAAAGGCTAGTATGCTAATATCTTGGGAGTAAGACCAACATGCACAATTTTTATTAAATATTAATTGAACTAGGGCTAGGAAGCTAGCACCAAGGAGGTTTGAAGTTAGCACTTCAATTGTATAGTTAACACTGAGGCTTTAGCACAAATATACTTGTAGCTAAGTCGTTAAATATGGCTAAGGACGTGCTAGTCTTAGAGAGGCATTGGGTTTTGCTAGAAATGCATTGGAGCCAAGGCAAGGGTGCCAGTGCCAGGGGCGTCAGCCAAAAACAAGGGCGCTAGCCACAAGCAAGAGCGTTAGCCACAACAAGGGCGCTAGCCACAAACAAGGGCGCTAGCCAAGCAAGAAATGAAGGGCGTTAGCGGTAAGGAAGGAGGCAAGGGCGTTAGCGGCAAGGAAGGAGGCAAGGGCGTTAGCACAACAATGGCGCTAGCCAATGCCGTTATCCAAGGGCGTTAGCCACAAGGGCATTGCGGCCAAAGATTGGCGCTTTTGTTGCTAGAGTTAGATTTAGACTTTTGTTGTTAGGGCTTAGGTGCTAAGCTGGTAATATGTGAGCTAAGGCCTTATTAGGTGTTTTTGTACTAGCTAAAACCATTTTTCTAACTAGTGCCAATGCGATGGTACGCCAAATGGCTAGTGCTATCATCGTGTTAATATGAGAAAAAAAGGCTAGGTTAGCCTAAATGAGAGGTTCAATGCATCTTTTATGACATTGTTTCTCGGCTGTGGCGCATCAGAGAGAGTGGCACATTATTTGTGGCTTATATTTAAGCAAAGTGCTAAAGTAGCATATTTAGGCTCAGAAAGGCAATTTGAGGTGCATTCGTTGCGAATGAAGCGTTAAGCTATTACGTATTTCAAGGTATAAGCATTAGCTATTCCTGAGTTTAATATATATTGGTAGAACATCAATGCTCATTCGATGCAAGTCAAGGAATTCAGCCGTGGAATTTATGCGACTTGAGATTAGTTCGATATGGCATAATTATTACGAGTATTGAAGATGCTACAAAGCCAATTTAGAATATTTAGATAGAACCTGTGCTCTCAATTCGCTTGCGGAATATAAATAAAAGCACAATATTCTATATTAAGCATATGCACATAAATATGCACATATACGTTCTTGTTGTTTAGTAGAGGTCAATTTTACAATTCTAGCCCTTATCAAAAACTCACCATCTACAAATGTGCTCGTACTAAGCTCCAAAAATGAACTCCCCTTTCTCTTCAAGTGTTGATGGATTTTATATTTGTACTTCCCAAAAATCATGATGACATCATAAGTCCATTTTAAAATTCATGAGTTCAACTTTGTGCACCCCTTGTTAACCGGGGTGCACATTCCTTCCTTCCATATTGGTATAGATTCGTAAAGGGTTTATCTTTTTAATTACTTACAATATTTAAGAAAAAATTGATTATTATATATATCTAGAAAGTAAAGGTCTCCAAAAAATGAAAAAAGAACTCTCTCTTTCTACTCTCGAACTTTTTATATCTGGAACTTCAATCTTTTTATTTTCTTTCGGTCACTATTGAGTTGGGTTTGGTTTCGATTTTGTCCATGAACAATGCTAGATGAGCCTTGAATCTAAAATCCATATAAGTAAGATGTGTAATATGTACATAAAACTAGAAAAGTTTGTGAGATATTCAATTATGACTTTGATGATCAATATTATAAGTTCTTTAATTTATTTGATCTGATGATCAATATAACTCATGATCACCGCTTTGTTGGTCGTAGAAAAACCATTAATACAAATTAAAGATAAGAATCACTCCCTTAAAGATAATGTAAATCTCTTTTAGCTTAAAAGGGTTTTGTATTATCACACTAAGGCAGAAACTAAACCAAAATATTTACATTCACTGCACCAAATTCAACATTTAGCAACTCAGATTAGCAACAGAATTAGTGTCGATGCTAATTAGAAATACAAAAATTGTTGTTAAACTTTAGCAGCAGCAAAAGGACATTGCTACATTCGTAACTTCTTTTTCATGTTGCTATTAGCAACGACGGAGATTTAACGCGTGCAACTCCCATGTGTGTATGGCAACACTTTATAGTATTTTCCGCCCAGTCAACTGAAATAGTTCTGAAACTAAAAGATTATTCCACCCCTAACTCCCACATGCATGTGTGACCTTGGTTTTTTAAAACCCTAGATACTAAGAAAACGCCTCCTCTTTCTTCTACTTCTCCTTCGCCTCCCCCTCTCACTTTCTTTTGATTTTCTTTCGAGAATTATCAACAACATCATCTTCTCTTTGGAGAATCACCACCATCATCAGCAGCACCATCAATAACATCATCTTCTCATGATTTCTTTCTCTCTCTACCTAAGACTTAAAATCTTCCAACAGAGGAGATAATAATCAGATATTGTTTTTGATTTTTTTCTCTCCAGATTTATCATATTTGCGTGTTGTCTTTGTGATTGATGGGTGAAACTCGTTTCTGTATGATTTATTTGATTCATGATCATCAAGTTTATTTATGACTACGGATATAGGGTTTTGATAAAAAAAAAATATAAACTGTTTCACTAGTTTTTAGGGTTTATGGATTCCCAAAGTAAAGTTTCAATTAGGTTTATGATTTATAATGGTTTTAATTTATTTTTACCAAACTAGAATTTCAATTGTTAGTGGTGATTAGGGCTGCACAGGAACCGACCAGAACTGGACCGGAACAGACGAAACCGTACCCCAAAAAAACCGAACCGAGAGTACAGGGTACAGGGTACAGGTACAAAAAATGGGAACCGGGTACAACCGGGTACAAGGTACATGTACAGCCTTAGAACCGACCTGTACCGGACCAAAGAACCGACATTCTATTTTTTTTCTTCAACAGGATACTTTCTTGGGAGAAATTCTTGGTGTAGTGATCTTGGCTTGTGATCAACATCTCAATCCGACATTCCAAGTTAAGCCAGTCGATGTCTCGGCAACTGGTGATGTACCTAAAGATGGACAAACTATCATTGATGAAATACATGGAAAACCTGTTAAAGTAATAGAAAGTATTGACAGTCGAAAGTATTTTGCGGAATTCGCGAATCTCCTAGGTGAAAAAAAGCAAACCTCCGTGATTGGAAGCTTTAATCAGCAGAACAAAATATGGAGTACACCAAGAAATCATACCTGATGGTCGCTAATCGCTGACTCTTCCAGGGATACAGAATGCGTCCTCGGGAATTATAGGAAATGATTCTTTTTGTTTTTTGTATTTTTACATAAAGCAGAGTCTTCTTCATTTTGTAGTTAGACTATTTTTAAATATGAATGCAAAGGAAAAAGAGACTGATTGCAGGGTGAATTGGTTCAACTTTCAGTAGCATTTTGTTACAAAATGGAAACGATGCACACTTGGCAACTTTAGCAATTACCATAATCAGAAGTATTAGCCTTCATTATTCTGGACAACAAGATAGTGGTAATACGTTTATTTTTCATTTCTGATGAACATCGATCTCTTACACTTCCAAATCAGTTGAGGAAGGACAACAAAGGATAGGAATCGGGTGTAAATCATTCTTTCTAACGGTAGTACTAAAGCATTCAGACAGACCAATCTCGATGTAGATGTTGATGACGATGATTACTTTTTCTCCAAACCTACAGAATTGGAGGTACCTGCAAAAAAAACACTCTCGGATGTTTAAGATTAACATAGCTTCAGCTTAAAACTGTCACTCACTCATTCCCAGTCTTTCAACTAAAACAGGGTACAAGGTACGTACCCGGAACCGGACCCAAGGTACAGGGTACAAAATCGGAACCGGACCCAGGGTACAGGTACAAAATTTGAGAACCGAACATAGGGAGGTACAGGTACAGGGTTCCACCAAGAACCGAGCCGAACCGACCTTTGTGCAGCCCTAGTGGTGATGTTGTAATCTGAAGTTAGCCCTAGATACTGTTTCGGGATAATTTTATTAGCTTGTTAACTGGTTTGTGCCTTTTCATAGAGAGTCTGAAGTTACATTGAGAGTTTTCCGGTAGCATCTATGGAGGATTTACAATCACTGAATGATCAACAGAAAGAAGAAGCTTGACGATGGTGATGCAAGATAAATTGAGATTTTTTATCAGCAATCTTATGAGCATTATATTAGACCCCTCGACAAAAGGGAGTCAGCGGTGTTGTATCCGCCATCTCAATGTGGTACTCATTACTTTCTCTCCATGTGCTCAATTAATTCATAGCAAGCAGAAACCTGTATAACCATTCATACAATTGTGAAACGCAAGATGCACATAACATTAGTACATTTCGTGTTTATCGTTAATTTAAACTGATAGAGTTCAATTTGTTTATGGTTTGGCTTGAAAATTTAGAATGTGGTTCACCATGTTGGCCAACTACTTGTCACAGAATTAGCAGTAGTATTCGCTCGAAACTATCCAAGTTGTGTTCTCGATCAAACAATGAGGGTGCTCAAAAGCTATTGCAAGAGATGGACCATTATGCTATTGAAAGAACCTTCGATCGTGCGAAGTTGTTAAGTAAGGTATTAAGTTCCGTATTATCTGGGAATATTTGCATCTTCTTTTTCTTATGCTAATTTACTTTATCTTTTTATATGCCATTGACATGCGCACAAAATATGGCAGAACTAGTCGCAGTAAATGTGTATGTATATATGAGAAGCTCTTGTAATGAAATTGATTCAGTCAAAATACAAGATCATATGTATTTGTTTCTTTTTTTTTATATCCTACTGTGCTAGTCAGTTAGTTTTTAAGGATTGGTAGTTTAATCGGTTGCTCTAATTGGTTTTCTGCTTTTCTAGTAATACACTCTTATAGTGACCATGAAAAGTGATAGATAGTAAGTGATTGTCAAATCAGATTGACTTCCTAGATAAGAGAAAACTATTAAATTGAAGGTGTTGCATTGGACATCTTCATTGGATGGTGTTTTTTAGAGTTGAATAGGTTTAATGTAAGGAACAATAGAATTAACTTGAATCTTTGTGTTGTTGAATTAAAACAGATTATGGTTGGAAAGAAAAATGATTACAAAGAAAATCTGGATAAGTAACCAGGTTAGTCTTCTTCCACTAGATTTCTATTACTTCTTTCCAAATTTGTATCTTGCTTTCTTATTATAATAGATATGTTTAATTGACTGTTTTTGAGGTCATTTGCAGGGAACGTTTAATCGTACTATTAGGTTGTTGGAGGTTGGGTCAAAATCTGTGTAAGTTTTATTTGTTTTTCCATTCAACATCTTAAATTATATAAGGTTAGATTTGTCTAACCTATAGGATCAACTTGCAATTACAATATTTAGGAGTGTCCTTCTTTTTGCTTGTCTCAACATTCAGGTTTCACTTTTGTTCCCTTTCTGTGGCTGAAAAGATAATACTGCTTAAAAGAGATCATATGTTTTCATTAACAGGGATATCTAGGGAAGTTATATTGCCCTAGAATGAATAGTATGAATAAATCAACATGTGCTTCCATATGTACCTATTATCCTAAGAAGTTATTCATCTCTTCGTCAGACAAGGCTTACTACGCTGGACCTCATTCAGGTGATTATTTTGCATCAGTATTGAATTGCATTTATTTACTTGGCCACCTTCAATGTTGTATGTAAGTTTTAATGAATTGGTATATGTAAATGTAGTTTGCATTATCAGATGAGCATCCTATACAATTTCTGAATATAGCTGAGGAAGTGTTGAAGATGGTACTTATTCAGGTCACTGGTAAGAACTTGAGGCACAGTCTACAGTTCAGGACCGGATTGAATGACAAAGATAGATCTATGTTTCAGGAACTCTTTGCAAACAACAAAATTCAGGTAGACATTTACATTTTCTTTACATTAGAGCGTTGTAATTCTTTGACATATACACCTTTCTTACTTGTTTGGTTATCTTACCTCTATTCTGCAATAGGTTTTGGTACCATAATTTGTAGCTTTATGTTTTGCTTACTAAAACTCATAACATTTTGGTCAGAATATGCTTTTGAACCTTGTTCGAATTACAAATTTGAAAATTTTCAGTCGTTGCCTCAATTGTTGTCATCTTATATGTCTTTGTACATACAATCGATACTAACTCATCTACCAAATTTTGTGTCCACCCATATTAGTAGATTGGGGGTGTCTATTTTTACACAAAAATACTAAATTACCCTCTATAAAAACCTAAAAGTAAAAGTAAAACCAATTACTAAAATTTATTAATCTAACCCAATTCTTATTTCCATCAATCGATTCTTCTTCTCTCTTCCCCCTCTTCTTCTCCATTTCAAACCAAAACATTGTCAAAAAATCGACGATTTAAAAAACGATTAATCATTTGATTTTTCTATAAACGAAAATGGTAAGTCAAATGAAGCATCACAGTAAAGGAGAAACTCTACCTAGTGGAAGTAATCCAGGAATTGCAGAAGTAATTAACATAAACCTAAGAAAAATACGATTACGGCGAAGGAAGACGAAGAAACTCTTATCTCAATATAGAAAATGGCTCGAATCAGGTACTTTTCTATCATCCCATCACTCTAAATTAGGTTTCAATCACATGCCAACACTCAAAAAATCAAAAAAATTTGATTTCTGGATTTTCTGTGAAACCCAGAATCGTTCGATGTTCATGTCCACATCTAACGATTCCAATTTGAATTGTTTGATGTTTATGCCCCCAACGAACGATTCCAAAGTAACTAAAAAGTGGTATATCGACCTAGAATCATTAGATGTGGACATGAACATCCAACAATTCTGGTTCGAGAAGAAGCTGGACATTTCTATGAACCGTTCGATGTGGACATCACTATTGAACGATTCAGGGTCGAGAAAAATATAATGTGTCTGTTGTTTTTTTAGCCTAGAATCATTGGATATGAACACCAAAGGATCTTCATGAAAGAGATGAGATGACCCTGTATCATATCACTTCTACCGCCACCGCATATATACTCTACATCTTGGGATCTGTTATCTTCTCCGACGTTTTCGGTTCTCGGGTGAACACCAACTACATCCAGTTAGTGAACCATTAGACCGAGTCTTCGAGTACTCTTTGGCCACTGATTTCCTTGCATACTTGTTGAATGAGATGAAAAAGTATACTAGGGTAGACAAAACCCAAGTCGGAGGTAATGTGGCTCTCCTCCAGGTGTGGATATACTTGCACTTCTCAAAGTTTGCTGAAAGGGCCGGTGTGCAAGGTCATTGGGAAGGTGATTATTTTGGAAGAAAATACTCCTACAATGACAAGGGTCAGAGTCAGGAGAAGGACCTCCTTGAGCTGAGGCGGCGGATGGAAAATTTGATGACGACGGATGTTGTCTTTAACCTTTACAAGAAAGCATTTGTGGATAGAACGTTGGTTGGGTGCCGGGAACAAGAATACTATGGACATCTTTTTCACCCAAGAGGCTATGTAGTGTACAACTCGACAAGAGTGGCGAGGAAATATGGTGTTGTGCAAGGAATCCTTATAGTTATAAAATACAAAATTGATATGCCTAAATGTAAGTCCCTTGAGAACGACATTGTGGTTGTTCACGATTCTTTACCATCATCCAACAATTGGATGGAAAGAGCGCTTCGCCTTTTTGGCTTGGGTAGGGATACCAACTCAGACACCGAAGCATCCACGGGATACATGTCGTGGTACTATAACGTTTCTCACACTCGTATGATGTGAATAGACGAGAGGCCCTTGATCAAGGATCGGGATAGAGATCTCGATGTCCTGGTACGTGTTGTGGTCTCTTATGGTATGTTACTAGGGTTTAACATGAACTGTAACTTGTTTGTTGTTTGAAATAAAAACAGAGAAGACGAATCACGTACCTGATCAACAAAGAAAAAATTTGTATCGGGAGAGGAGAACATGTTGCGACGAACCAGGCTAAGATTGAAGAATACCAGTCTATGGAGGATGAACAAGCTGGTGCTATCTTTGGGGAGGCGACGGATCCATTTCCAACAAACAAACCAAGAGTGAGAAAGTCTGGTCAGGGTGAATCAAGCAGTGGAAAAGGACCTGCTAAACGAGGTCGAGGTGGTCTTGGTCGTGGTTGTGGTCGTGGTGAAGGCGGTGATGTGGTTGAATGAATGTTTTCTTGTTTTTCAAACGTATGTCTTTCACTTTGGATAATTATGTCTCTAATTTATGTTTGTCATTCGGATTTAAACATATGGATAATTAGGTTTACTAGTTAATGAAGAAATGGATTTAGTTGGTTTTGAAATTGTTGTGTATGCTACGACGCGATAAAAGAGCTACAATTTGTGTCAATTTATCATTGGAACTCTGATTGTTTTTTCTGCCAGAATCATTCGACGTGGATAAACATATCCAATGATTCTGAACAGAAAAACCAAAACTTTTCCAGGTATTCAGAATCGGTTGATGTCAACGTTCATATCGAACGATTCTAGGAAGAGAAAAAAAAACAAAACTCTCTGTTGTTTTTTAGCCTAGAATCGTTCGATGTGGGCATCCAAATATAACGATTTTAGACGGAGAAAAAAACAAAAATTTTGTTGGTTTTTTAGCCTGGAATTGTTCGATGTGGACAACCATATCAAACGATTCTAAGAAGAGAAAATGCCAATTTTCTTTGTTGTTTTTTAGCTTAGAATCATTGGATGTGGACATCAGTATAGAACAATTATATCAATCCTAGTCTTTGACATTTTCGATAACCCAAGAACCGTTCGATGAGGCCTTACATATCGAACGATTCATACGGAATATTTCACCTAAATTTTTAGTTTTTCGAAAAAATAGTCGTTGGGTCTGCCTATATATAAGAAGAACCTATATCCCTGACCCAACTTGCCCCAAAATTACGCCTTTTACTCACTCCCACTTCATCCACTATTCAAATAGAGCCGGGGAAATGAATTGGGAACTGGATGAAGATTTGGAGCTCGTCAAGTCGTTCATTCCCTTCTTCCGCGAACGCCCGTTCGAAATTTATTCGACGTTTTTGAAGAGAGTCAAAGAATTCTTTTATGACCGTACCGGGAACCCTAACCATCGCAAATGGAGAGACATAGCTTTTAGATTCTACCATATCAAAAGCGAAGTACGAGAGTTCCGTAAAATTAGAAGAATAGTTCACGAGCATCATCCTCAAGATTCTAATAGCGAGAAAGTGAGCAACATGTTTATCCTTCTTTTGTCGTTTGATGTTCGCATACTAACGTGTAATCGATTTAATTCAGGCCCAACGAATCCATAGCATATGGCGAATTCGAAACGGGGAGAGATTTTTCATGCACGTGAGGGAATATGTCGTGTTGAACCAACGTGCTCGGAGGTTCATTAACGATGTATTAATGTGCGAGCTTCAAGAATACGCGTACTAGATCATGTAACACAATGCGCTAATATCCTAACTATGTAATGCAATACGCTAAATATCCTATACTATGAATGTAATTTGTCTTTTATGAAAGTGTAGCAGAATCGTTCCATAATAACACCCACATCCAACGATTACAAGAATCGTAATTTATGAAAGGAAACATCCACCGGTTCTAGTATTCTTCAATCACGAAGAACACCAACCCAGAATCGGCATACGTTGTCCATCGTATCCAATAATTCTGGGTTGATTAACTTAAAAAAATCAAACTTTTTGAAATTATTGCAAGTTTTGATGATTACTTAACACTAGTTGATCTCACAACTAACACGATCAAATAACTACTAATTGAATTAATTAACACCAATTAATCATGAGGTAAATTAGGAATTAACATAAATAGTTGGATAAGGGGTTTTGGCATTCTTTATAATGGCCCTATTTTTTCTTTTAGTTGTAGGGCCAAAATAATTCGCGTAGGCCCCAATTTAGCCAGGTAAAAGAAAGTGAATTATTTTGTTAACTTTTTTGACCAATAAAGGGGCATAACATATCAATCCAAAAATAAGTCAATCTCTCCAATTTCCATAAGTGAAAAATATTATTCTAATCCTCAATCTCCTCAAAATATTTCCATAATGTAATCTTGATTATGGAAGTAGCACATTTTTCTTCTGACATACTTCTTGGATAAAGCCCATTTTTTACGTATGGCTTCTTCATATTCATGTTGGACTTGTCCCATTATATTGGTTGCACAATTGATTTATACAATCATATGTGTAATTGGAGTTATCTTCCAATTATTTTACGTTAAAATTTCGTATTTTGGTCCATCGAGCTTCATTTCCTAAATACTGTAAAACTAAACAAAACTATCCACTATGTACAAGATAAAGAACTAAATTAATATAAATTAAGATGTAATTATGGAGTGCTTACACACTCATCAAATACCTCCAAACCTACATTTACCTCCAAACCTACATTTTGCTAGTTCTCGAGCAAAACTAATCTAAAAATAAAAGAAAAATCCTAATTCACTTTCGCAGGAATCACGACTATATTTAGCATGTGTAACAAGCCATTAAACCCCTAAGTGGCCTTAGCAGACGAGTTTTGTCTCATGAGGGTTTACAAGAGGTATACCTACAAAACCTTTACTCCAACTTCTAATTAGTCACAATTATCCAAAGAGCTATGAGGACATAAAGTTTCTCCTCTTAATGCCAAGTAATTAGAAGTGCAAGAGAAAATACATGCTAGTATATCCGCTCAAGAACGGTAGAGAGAGTAGGTGTGATGAGTTGAACCAGTGCCAAAGTTGTCTTTTGCCATATGAAAAGCGGACTAACATAGCAACCAAATATACATTTCGCCCCGAGCTATTCCTCACATGTTAGCCACTCATAATAAATGATTTTAAGGGTCGCACATGTGTGTAAGCAGTATTGAAGAGGGAATACTTATACACTATTGATAATAACGCTTATCAAAGGAAAAGAGATCTGATGATTTCTTAGGAAATCAACCATATATGAGGATGGGAACATCTACTCACCTTCTAGGTTTGGAATACAAATCTCATATAGTGTTCAATAAAAACAACCCTGTCTTCGGATTCAACCCTTGATGATAAACCTTCGAAACTTGTAAAACTTTAAACAATTAACTCTTTTTTCTTCGGTCACTTGGTGTCTTGAAATCTCCTTTTGAATTTATTCTTCTCAACGGCTTTTCCTAATGAAATTATTACACGTTTTTTTATACGATTATGAAATACATGAATGATACAAAATTTGAAACTTAACTTGCCATTGGAGAAGGACTTTTGCACTTGATTCTTCACAACTGTTGGTAACACAAATATTGAAAAATTTACATCTTTTGTTTTCTTCTTTGTCACTTTTGTATGTAATGTTGTTTTCCTTTGTTGCTTGTAAACCTTGAACGTCTTAAACTTCTTCATGATTTGGTGTTTTTCCGCTTGTTGATGATGATGAGTTTCTACTGAGAGAGGGTCGTAACTAAGATTACAAGATGAAATTAGTTCTGACAGCACCCTAATGGTAATAAGAATTAGCACTCAAAAGATCAAAAGTGTTGAAGTGGTGTGAGGTTGAGTAGATCATCATTATACTCGGAGTCTATGCAGATGAAAAAACTCTAAGAGGACAATTGAAGGTTTGGTGCCTCACTCAAAGGGAAGTCTCCACTAATGGTTGGTTAGTTCTATCTTTCAGGCATTTCCTTCTGACCTCATCGTCTTCAGCATGGATGGTTGGGTCCATCACGATTACTCTCGCAAAGGTTAAAAACATAGATGTAGATTTCTCTAACAATTTTAATTTCCATATTTTTGGTGAAAAACAATATGTAAACTTATCTAAAAGAATACTATGTGATTGTAAATGTTGGAGATTTTGGCACAACTAAATTTTTTCTCCCTTAACCCCAAACCTAAATTGAACATAGTCCCCGATATTCTAAAGATAAATGAACTAAAGCATGTAATTAAGAGAAAATGTTATAATTTAAAAGAGATAAGTAAATATGTTACCATATATACTCGTTTACCAAAGCTCAGATTAAAGTCACAACTTAAACATCATATAACAACAATCGAAATAGGTGTGGATCCTTAAAATCAATCATCTCTGACTCACAAAGTTGACCACAATTGAGTATATGAGAGTGATGGTCATTCTTAAGAAGATGTGTCGATTATAATTTCCTAAAATAGTTAGGCTTAGTTCCAGAAGATATGAATCGACACATTTCAATTCATATGTTCCCACATTTGGAAGATAAAGTTTTGTTAAGACAACAAAGTCAATGATGGTATCATAATGTGGGTAAACCACATCAACAGGATGACGGGTTTCTAATAATTGAATTTCTTTTTAGACATTATCATCCGGCTCGGGAAACAGTGTACGAAGATAATCACGTAGAATGGTAGAGGCACATACGTCAAGTCCCAAGTGAGGAACCTTTCTAAGAGTCAAAGGAAAATCACTGGGAGAATGATATTCATCCCCAAACCTAGAGTTGTCAATGTCCTGGGAGAAACTAGTCACATTTTCCTTAATTTCTAAACTATCAAATTTTGGAAAATGGTCAATCATTTCATCTAGATTGTAATTAGGTGGTTTTCCTTCACTCACATTCAAAATTTTTATGAGTCTATCATCATCGTTAGAAACTATTGTCTTTGAATTGTTGGACTCTAAAAATCCCTAGTTTCAGGATAAATTCGATCTTCTAAACCATCATTGTCTTATAATAACAAGGAAATAATACACAATCTAAAATAATGGTATTTCTAGTCAAATCCTTTTCCTTTTGGATAAGTGAATAATCATCAAAATTATTAGTATTTGAACTAGAAACTGTAACACCCTGAGTTCCGGACCAAGGCCAAACCCGTATGGAGATCCGAACTCAAGGCATTACGGGTTGGAACGAGACTTAAAGATTTATTTTTATTTTAATTAAATTAAATTAAATTAACATATTAAGATGGATCAATAGGAAAAAAATCATTTTTTAAGCTTAATTTTATCATTAACAATATTATCAATTCAACATTTGAAATCAATTTACACTTCAAATAATTACTAGAAAACAATGCAGACACTAAGCTACACATTTCTAACTTCCACTTCCAACTACCGAGAAATCGCAAGAATGTCAATTGTGGTGAGATGACAGCTCAGTAGGACGCATTCTCATTCTCAAAATCAAAATAAACATACAACACAAATATACGATATAATTTCGAGGAATCAATAATATATATACTCAAAAAATAAGCTCACAATATCAAAAATGTTTTCAACAAATCATCCAATTTATATTTCAACGTATGAGTTCACAACACCAATAATATTTCCAACAAACCATCCAATTAGGATTCAACACCTCAATTCACAACACCATTAATGCATTCAACAATTTGTATTTAAATTTCAACACATAAGTTCATGGTATGAAAACCTTGGTTCGTACGCCCACCTATCGTTTACCTCGGCACGTACATCCGCCATCGATGGATCAAGGATCATTACCCTATACGTTCTTGGGAATCATTACCCATTCTCTCTCGGGAATCATTACTCGCCGTTAGCATGGAACCAAGTTCCATCTAACAGAAAAACATGAACTATTTCCTTTTGTAAGTCATTTTTACAAAAAAAATACTATCAAATCATATGACAAACAATTAAATGATGTGTTTCACTCAAGCATAAATGCAAACAAGAATAATTTTTACAAACTGCAGACATCTTACATTAATTATTTTATGGTGATAACTTTGTCTGATCTCCTTCAAAATTTTAGTGAACATTCCTGATGGCATTACGTATAATATATCCTAATTTCACAACAAACTAGTAGCTCAAACTTAAGTTATTGATTTTACAAGATCAACATAAAAACTGGGCAGATTACATCATGTTACCAAAATATTCATAGTATATTCATAATATTCTTAAATTGAACAAATGCCACTCACAATGAAAGACAACATACAAATATATAACTTTTGATTATTCCAAATCACTATAACATCATTAAGGTTACCTAAATCAATCAAACACGTGATAAAGAAAAACTGTCCAGAATTTCAGAAAATATTATCTAAATTAAAACAAACATTTACCGGTGAATTTATGGTGGATGATGCTCAAATTTTAACCAGTGATACCTTATCATGTTATCTTCTAAAAGGAGAAGCCTGATCATTAATCAGAGATGTATATATTTACGCGAATAAATCACTGAACCTTAACAATATAAAATCATACAATATAAACACCCAAGGAAAAACACCAAAAGAGAAAAAGTTTTGCATTCTACCTCAATTCCGTAGATCCCCTACTGATTTTCTTAATTGATATTCCTTAAGAACCCTAGATCCAATTCATCTTTTTCTCCTCTCCATAGCTTTTGGTTTTCTAACTTATCTAATGTCGTCTCCCTATTTATTTATAACAAACCTTATATTAATATTATTACTAATATTAAATCCTATATTTATTATTTTCTTTAACATTTTTAATTATCTTTTCAATTTCTCTCAATTTTATTTACTTATCCAAATTTCGGATTTCGGGATGAAACGAAGACGAAATCCGAAATTTCGGCCAACGATATTTGACCGAAATATCAGCCGATATGGACCGAAATATCGGCGGATATGGACCGAAATATCGACCGATACGGCCGATATGGACGATTTTTTTATTTTTTTTTATGAAAAATCAAATTTAAAAAGAAATTTAAAAAAAAAATTAAAAAAAAAAAATATTTTTTTTTAAAAAAAAATCCTTGTTTTAGGGTTTCAATTATTACTCATATTTTTTATGATATTTTAGAATTATATATGGATATGATAATATCAATAATTAATATAATAATTTCGATTAGAATTGTAATATCCTTGTTTAATTAGCATTTTAGACGATGAACTTTGAAGTTGTTCTTGTTTTTCTTATGTTTCCAGTTTGAACTTTGTATGAAATCTATGGATCTATATATTTTAGATGATTACTAGTTTTTCTTTCTAAACTTTGTGAAAAAACGTTTGTTATAACGTGTTAAAATATATTTATAATTATAAAATATGAACTAGTATTTTTTCATAAAATTATAGGTATAAAATATATGTACCGATATTTCACCGATATTTGAACCGAAATTTCTCCGATATACCGGCGTACCAGTGTATCGCCCTCGACCGGTACGAACCGAAATCCGATATGTAACAACCTTGGTCATAGTATTAATACGGTTCATCCTGAAATTTGGTCGGATATTCATTGTATTAGTCCTCATAATACTAGTTCGACATTATTTTGGGTGCACGTGCAAATGTAGGGTCAACTAAAATTGGGTAGCGATGGTTAGCATAGTAGAGGAGTAGTGGTATGACAGTCCAGTATTCCTTAGCAAGTGGGACATGGTTTTCAACATATTCTCCACGACCTCCACTTCACCACTCCTTCACAACCTTCACTTCCTACGAGGTCAGGGTGTACGCTTATTGCTATATAAATAGATTCTTGAATTTATACAAGACCAGAACACACAAATAGACAAGGATAGAAACACAAAATACAACTTTCAAACAAGTCTAATATCTGATTTTTCAAAGAAGCCTTCTCTTAGTCATACACATAGAATTATTCAAATACATTCATATACATCACATCTCACAGAGTCTAACATTATGATCTTACTACTTCCTCTGCTTCCCTCTCTAAGACCAATCTTTATCCTTCCTTTGTAATTGAAGCAAGATCGAAACGACCATTTCTTAGTTTAGGCCAGTCTCGTGTGATTTTGATTTCTCGAATCTAAAAGTACTTTCATGGTACAAATATTTTAGGGTCAAACCTATTTCTCATCGCATACCCCCCATTTTTACCATTTTTACCCGAATTCGTTTTTACCCATTAACAGTAGCATATTAGCTTTTCGAGAAGTAAAAAACACAGAACAATGAAAGGAAAATAATAAATCCAACTCAACCTGAAAAACTTTCCAAGTCTATGCCATTACTTTTTATCATTAATTATTAGAAGAGATATGTAAGTTTCCACCAATGGCATGTTCATTCCAGCTTCCATAACTTCCCTTAATTCTCTCTCCATATGAAACTAATCTTGAAGTCTTTTTACTTGATTAAAGAAGTATCATTAGATATTTGACGTGACTTGACATGATATGATAGCTGAACAACCTAGGAGCCTAAACAAGGTTAAATTTCAATACATCAACAGACTTGTAAAAGATAAAATAAAATCATGGTAGTTGGTGGATAAAAATTGGTGTAGTCAAAGAGTTTGATAACTAAGACAAGGGAGGTATTTTAATTTCCAAGTAAAGTAAGAATAATAAACTGGGTAAATATGCATACCAAGTAATACAAGCAAGTCCATGTTTAGTTTCCCAAAGAATAAAAAATTCTTCCAAGGGTGTATCGTTCTTTCAAGTCTTCACATTTCTTTTAGAGGTTTTGACATGCATAATTAAGCTACTATAGATATGCAAAAATTCAAATGCATTCAATTATTTTGAAGTTGATTTACTAGAACATACATCTTATTCAAGAGTTGTACGCCCAGGAAAATCCACCTTTCTACTTTCCAAACTCACATGTAGACTGGTATTTTCTTTTTCCTTCCATGGAAAGAAGGCAAACATTAGAGATTAGTGTTTTTTGACAATAAATACAATAAAAATACCTAGAAATATATAAGGTGCTCATGGTCATGCCTAGTTTGTAATTTTATTTTGCAACTCAGTTTTAATGTCCTCCAGCCGCTGAATTTCATCCCTGGATATCAATGTGACAAAGAAGAAGTCATGACACATTAAAGTCATGCAAGACCTACTAGCTACCACATTCTATGACCTACTAGTTACTACTCAGGTTCACAAAGTGGTCTTGCAATTGAAATAGATTCACTATAAGGTAGCTAGATTCCTTCATGTAAAGTGGATAAAGAACACCTATTTAAGTTGATCACTTACCATAACCATATCTATTAAGGACAACTGATAATCAGTATCAATAACATCATTATTGTCAATATCATATCGACCAAATATGAAACACATGTCTCTGTAAAATCCAACTGAAACATGAGCCTCAAAATGAATAGAGATTAATTCAAGGAAGATTTAAGCACAATCGGGCCTTCAAACTGCTACTAGCAAATTTAATGTCTTTCAGAAGACAGTGTAACATAAAATAAATTCAAGAAATTAAAAAATTAGGAAGATAAACACAAATTCAAGTGGATTAACACCTACCCATTATATAAATTTTCATGCATAGAGATTAGACACAAGTTAAGAAGAAATCCCCAATTTTTGTTCAAAACACTAATTTAGAATTCCACGAAATCCAACTGTTAATCATGAACTCATAATGATTTTGAGCTTCCCCTTTTTCAGTTTCAATAAATTACATCATCATTTCTAGCCTTATTTATCAAATCATCAATTCACTGAAGCAGTTCTAATTCAATTTGAAAGTGAAATTAAAAAAAAAAAACTTACCTCTTAACGACATCCATTGATTCACCACAACAACCCTTAGTCCTCTACTCAGTTTCTTCGATTTCTTGTATGGAAATCCTAGGGTTCTTAGACTCGTCGTAGAAAACTAGTTGAAATGAGAGGAATGGGAGATGAAAGAAAAAACCTTATTCGATTAAGGACGTAAGGGTAAAATAGGGATTCTGTTATACTATCTGACATATTTCGCTGGGTTTTCTATAACATATCAGCGCTTTCCACGTGTATTCTTACATATCGAAAAACTTGATGAAAACCTAACAATAGGGCATTTAGAAAATTTTGAAGAAAAAAATAGGGGCAGATTTATGTTTCGGATATTAATATGGGGATAAATTCGCATAATCCCTATAATTTCTCTTGTGACGCAAAATAAGCCTAGAGACTGAATCCGCCAACTAGCCCTAAATGTTCCTTTTGAGTAAACCCAGATATCCATATGTGACCTTGAATTTTCCATACTACCCGAAATATTTGCACTATATAATATGAAATTTGGATATATCAAAGATCTGCCTAGTGGCCCAAATTCACTTAATGGTCCAAAATCTGATAACTCTACAAAATATTTACAATTTTATTAGGCATCGTCTTCATCCAAAAGAGTTGGAACGAATTTTAGTATATTATAGTGAGTTTGTAGTGAAATTGGTAAATTTGAGAGATAATTTGAAGTCATTTTAGTTAAATTTTTTGAAGGAATTATCTAGAAGAAATTGAAAATCCTACATTTTTGCGACTATTTTCAATTTTTTTTAATTCTCATTTAAAAAAATGTAATGAAATTTGAGTAACCTACAGTGAGTTTATAGTGCAATTGGAAGATTTTGGCTCAAATTGAAGGAATTATAAGAAATTAAATTTTTTACATTTAACGACTATTTTTCTATTTTTTCTAATTCATCGGTCATCTAAAAAAATTATGGTGAATTTTAAGTAAATTATAGTGAGTTTATAGTGCAATTGGAAGATCTTGGCTCAAATCGAAATTTTTTTAGTTTAGATTAAAGGAATTAGAAGAAAGAAGAATTTGAAATAGTCGCGAATTGTTGTAAACCTATTTTGCGACTATTTTAAACTCCTATTTCTTCTGATTCATTCAAATCTAATCCGAATTTCTTGAAATTAGAGCCAAAACAATAAAATTACAACTTACCATAATGTTCCCAAATGTCTCACAATTGGCTTAGACTAAAAGTAATTAGAAAAAAGATGTGTTTTAAATAGTTGTAAAAGGGGATATACATCTACAATCTCATCACAAAAAACTCCTTTCGATCGTCCTATTAAAAAATATTTTAATAATGCTTATAAAAATTTATCTATAAATTTGATTAAGAGTGTTAATCATTAAACATATATATGCCAATTTTTTATGCTAAATAGAGACACACAAAACACATTAAACACGAATTTATACACTTCTCTACTTTTTAATTGTGAATGATAGACCGAATTCACATTTCACCTGGCCGTCATTCCCCAATTTCTAACTAGGGCTGTGACTGGTCCCATTAGTAAATTGTCCATGGATTTTCATAATTAGGTTTTGCCATGAAAATAGATGCTTATGTTTGGGTAGAAATTGAAACACATTATCAGCACAAGGGTATGGAGAAGCTCTCGTTACCTTATCTTCTTCTTATGGACAAAAAACGAATAACAACACTGTCTTCATCTGCCAATGGAAACACTTTCAGCTGATAATATGATGTATTTTTTATTTCTTAAATTATCAACATGTAACCTTCATCAATGGAATCAACCCGCTCATAATAATGGCTTCTTCCAGTGTCTGTTCTTCATCATCAAACCATTCTCCATACCTTCCTAGCATTTCTTTCTATTGCTCACTTCCAACAAAACCATCATCAATTTTAATACTTCAACAACCCCTTCTATCTCAATCCTCATCTTCTTCTGTTTCACATAAACTAGGATTGATTCCTGTTTCTGACGACTTGATAACTACAACAGCCAACGCAGTAGCTCTTGCAAATGCAGCCCTTCAGGCTGCGAGAAATGCTGCTTCTTTTTCTTCCTCAAGAACTAGTGTTGTCTCATTTGATGAAACCGATGACACGACTTTTGACAATGATAGTGGCGCTGAGGTATCAGTATTAAGTGATTGGAGGTGCTCGCCGGTGGTGGTTCGTGATAGTAGTGTTAGTAATAACGATAGTAGTAGATATAGGAGGAGAAAGCGACGGAAGGGTGTAAATTTTTTCGAGGTGGATGCAAGGAATGAATACTTGGAGAAAAGAAGATCCTCTAGGTCTTCATCATCAAATTATCTAACAGCAAGAGAAGAAGCTGAGTTCTCCATGGATCTCAAGGTAATCCTTTAGTTACTTCATTTTTTCTTCAAATGAACAGTAGCAAGATTTATTAATAGGGGCACGTAAGGGGTGTACTCCGTCTCAACAATACAACCAAGACGAAGCATAAAAAAATATTAACTAAATTGAAAAAGTGATATCAACACTTTTATAAAAACAAAAGGAGTACAACATATACAAAAACCAAACTGAATAATGAAAACCCCACCGGCTTAAATCGACAAACAGGGCCCAAAATCAGTGTCATTTCATGGTATTTTGGACAGGAAGGAGCACGTTTGGAAGCAGCAAGAAATGAATTATGGGATACGAGAAAGGAGGAACCGACAATATCAGAATGGGCTGAAGCCGTAGGGATGAGGAGAAGCAGCCTTGAAAGAGCAATTTTAAGGACAAGCCAGTCTAGAAATAGGATCACTCTCAGCTACAGAAGACTTGTTATCTCCATAGCTACGGCTTATCAAGGCAGGGGATTAACCCTTCAAGACCTTATACAGGTATATTGGTTGTACATGGTTATAACATAAGAAAAGGAGATAAATGGTCCAACTTTAATTAAAATGGATTATATTTTCCCTTCTATGGCGATGACAATGACAGGAAGGCAGCATAGGGCTGCTCAGAGGAGCAGAGAGATTTGATCCAGGAAAAGGATTTAAGCTCTCAACATATGTTTATTGGTGGATCAAACAAGCAATCATCCGAGCAATCGAACAAAAATCCAGGACAATCAGATTATCGGTACGCAATACTTATTATTGCATCATGCATCAACTCAATAATGCCTGGGTGTTGGTGGGACTTTTGGGCCAACTTGTACCTTGGACAAGCATGTTCACTGATAATCAGAATACAAGTAATTCTCAAAGTATTTTCTTTAGTATTCGGATCTTCATAACTTTAGGTTAACCCTGCAGAAGTTGTTGAAATTTGGCCGCTGAAATACCCTGAGGAACTGTGAAGAACATATTCTTGGCAATGCTTGGGATGACACCCAAGCCTAAGACCAAGGATTCTACGGGTTCCCTCAATGTTTCTAGCAAATAAATATGTAGCTTGTCCTGGTTCGGCCATCTCAAGTCCCACCATTACAGCATTGCATAGACTGTGGGGATGAGTTCCAATTCAATTTCTTACAATATTTCGTTATATAATATAGGTCAGTGTTTTTACATGCTTAATTAAGCTGGTAATCAGTGAATGCATGGTTAGCTTGTCATGTGTGTAGGGAAGCATGTGTGAGATGGTGGCAAAAATTGCAAAAGCTAACACTGCACTAACCAGCAAATTAGGGAGATGGCCTACCTATGAAGAAATTGCAGATACAGTTGGCATCGATGTCTCGATCATAAGACTGGCATCTCAGAGCAATAGGACGCCAATCTCACTGGATCAGACCCCTTCAACACTTCATGGATGCGTGACGTTAAAGGTTCTTTTCGTCTTAGCTTCCCAAATTATACTAGATCCACACACATCAATTTGGTTCTGTAAAGTTCAAATGTACAGGAATTTTATCACCTTGGAACCACTTGCACAACTTAATTCGTTTTTCGTAAATTAGTACAGGAGATCATACCAGGGCCAGAGGAAACAAGACCAGAAACAATGGTCAGAAGGCAACAAATGAAGCAAAATTTACATGAGCTTCTCAAGACTACACTTACAGAAAGAGAAGAGTTTGTCTTGTATTTACACTTTGGACTCAATGGGGATACTCCTCGATCCTGCGATGAGATTGGGAGGGTTTTGCATCTTTCTAGAGAGAGGGTTCGACAGATTCGAGGATTTGCCCTGGCAAAACTGCGAGATGCTAGTGCTACAGATAATCTCAGAGTGTACGCGTGGTAGATGCATTTTGTGATTAGTTTGTGCAATGTAAATGCAAAGTAATTTTAGAATAAGAAATTGTACAATGGCAATGCCCCAAAAATCATGAACTAACTTAGAGCTCATCAAAGCTGTGTATGGATCACCCTTGAAAAGGAAACGATTTTTAATTGTTGTTTCTTACACAAACGATGATTTTAGGTATCTGTTTCATCTTTTCAGAACTATTCTATTTGTAGCGTGTTGGTTTTTCTTGGATTACATGGTTGTATCTCAATCGAAATAGACAGTGTTTGACAGCATTCTTTTTCCTTTTGGAGTTGTCTCAAATTGTGTGCGGCGAGACTCCGTAGAGGTCTCCTTATTATAATCTAGCTTTACATATAGGAGTTGTTTGGTAACCATTATTATAATGGATTATAAGCACATAATCAATTATTCAGCCCATAATCTATTATACAGGTGTTTGTTAAAATTTATAATAACTTATTATTTTAATTATAATTAAAAAAACTCATTATTTTCATAAGTAAAAAAAAAGTCATTTTATAAAAATTATCATAATCAATTATTTTTTTTAATAAAAATGAATTAGATTTTTTTTTCTTATTTTCTCTAAACTATCAAGAGAGAGATAAAAAAAATAGTGGACTAAAAAAAATCTTAGATCATCATTCTTTTCTCTCCTCTTCGAGAGCATTTTTTTTAAGATAATCAATTATCCCAAAAAAATTGTTTGTTAAAATTTATTATAATAATGATTAATATCATAATCATTTTTCAATTTATGATTATCTATAATCATAAATGATAATGATAATTTTTACCAAACACCTCCGTAGGTACTAGTAACACAACAAGTACAAATATCGTTTATTTATTACACTTGGTTTACACTGTATAACTGTCGAGTCATTACAGGTCTTTATTTGTTTCTATTATTAACCACTGTGATGGTTACACGTGCTTGTCATCTGTGTGTTTGTCCTGATAACTCTAACTCTGTCTTAGAGTTTATATAGCAACTCTTGTAATGATTCTGAACCTAATGAATGATAATCTTCTTCTTCTTCAGTTCTATGTTAGTAGGTACGAATGATGAATGATCGAACAAATCCAAATACTAAGTGGATATCAGAGCTTGAGCTTGGGAATAGACGATCTAATGGAGCCTATACAGAACAATAACTCTATGCAGAGGGACATGAGGCTGTAACAAGTGAAGAAATATCAATCCATATTTTTTGAAACTTGCAATTCCTTCCTTGGAACAACTATATGATAAACTTGTAATTCGTCACGCAACTAACATATACTAATGTCCAGATAAACACACAGTTAAAGTTGGATAGAAGTAGAGACAAACCCGTGACTAATTTGAAATTCTAATAATTGAATGTTGAAAAATTGAAGACTTAATGATAGTTTGCTCTAGTTCACGAACCGGCATAAAAATAAATGTTTCCGTTGACTACGTTTCTAATAGGTTCGCGAAGCCAATTTATTGGTTCACGAACTAGTGTAAAAACTAATGTTTACGTTCACTTTGTTTTTACAATAGGTTTGTGAACCTATGGGCATTTCCTATTTTAGTTTAGTCATATTTTTGGAAGGGGTTTCCTAATCGGCTAAGGATTTTCGGAGGCCAAATATGTAACCAATATAAATAGGTATTAAGGCTTTGTAGGAGATTTAAGGAATTACTATGATTGTGAAACAATTGTAGAGAGATTATGAGAGATTTTTTGTATTAGTTTTTTGGGGGGAGAACTAGGGTTTCATGGTGAGTGCAAATTGGCGAGGAACAAGAAACAAGGTAATCGTCTCGGATAATTATGTTGCGGTGTAACCAAGTATTTGCTGGAATTTACACGAAGGTGTTTTACGTTGAAATTTTCTTCATAGTGGATTTGAATTGGTGCGGCTCGAAGTTATGTAGACAATATATACACATTGTATATATTGTTGAACCACTATAAATCTTGTGTCTTGTTTGATTTACTTTCTCATTTATTATTAATGTTTTTGCTGGTTTATTTATAATTCATCATAACATTCCAAGATGTTAGGTTTCCACGGTTTGTTAGTTTTTAAAGAATTGTGTGCACCAGTTCATTTAAGATTTTTTCCCGACAACTGAAATCAGAGCACCAGGATCAGTATAATTGTTTTGGAAATCAACAAGGTTGTTTAGGTTTATAAATAAAAAGCTTACTGATTTCCATCGATAACAATTGAAGTGGGAGTTATGGGTGATCATAACGAAAGTACAACAACAAGGGTTAAAGTTTTTAATGAGAAGAAGTTTGCATTTTGGAAGTCTCAGATGGAAGACTATTTATACAAGAAATACCTCGGTGTTACATTAGGAGGAGTCGAAAAAAATGGAACACTCAAAGATGAAGAATGGTTGGTTCTTGATCGCAAATGTGTGGTCGTGATCTGTATATGTTTAACGGAGGAAGTTCACAATAACATACAAGAGATTACTAGTATGAAGAATATTATGGATACACAAGAGAAGTTGTATCAAAATTTATCAGCCTCGGAAAGATTATGTTGTGTAAAAAACTACTCAATCTGAAGACGCAGGAATGAGAAGCAGATTCAGCATATCTTGGGTAGTTTAAGTCGATTATTCCTTAGCTTTCAAAAGTTAATATTACTTTTGACAATGAAGTTAAAGTTTTATGGTTGTTATCATCATTAACAAAGAGTTGGGAGATGGGAGGAACAATTATATGCAATTCTACAGAGAGTAAAAAGTTGGAGCTTGATGATGTGCAGTAAAGGTTAATCGGCTGCAGAACGAGGTTACAATGGTTCTGGTCTTTCAAGTTCAGCCTTGAGTATGCAACAAGATAACAAAGGCAGGAGTTCCAAAAGGGAAAATGAAAAATCTAAATGGAAATCTATTGGAAAGTCTAAGAGAGATCTCAATACCGACCTAGCTAGAGGTACTATGAAATGTTGGACGTATGATAAATTAGGGTACTTCAAGCGTAATTTTCCACAAAACAAAGGTGCTAAAAATGGTGAAAACAAAAGTAATCAAAAAGAGGTCAATTTAGTTGCATCTGCAGAAGTGGTGAAGGTCCTTGTTGGCAACAAGAGGTTTCCTGCTACTCTTTGAGGACAAACAGGAGGAGTGCTTGGATTATTGATTCGGGAACTTTTTTTCCATGCAACGGGAGATAAGAGCATTATGATCATATCTCTTACAAGGAAGGATACTATGGTCAAGAGTTGTTAGGTAACGACGCAGCATGTGATATCATCGATTTGGCTGATGTGATTGTGAAATTCAACGGTTCGACATAAAAGTTGAAGGATGTTCGACACGTTCCGAATTTGAAGAAAAAATTGGTGTATGTGGGTCAAGTTTATGATAAGGACTGTGAAGTTATGTTTACGAAACCAATTGGAAAGGGAAGAAATGAGCTATGACGTTAACTAGAGAAGTTAGAGTTGATACTCTATATCGGGTTTCAGATGGATCTACTTTAGCAGTGGCTGAAGATGAAGACACTAACTTATGGCATAGAAGATTGGGGCATATAAGTGAGAAGAACTGGATATTTTGTACTCAGGGGGGATATCTACTAAAGGTGAATTTTGTTGATATGAGTTTTTGTGAAGACTGTGTGTTCTGAGATAACAAAAACGGGTTAATTTCAGCAGGAACAACAAAATATTAAGAAGTGTAACACTTGATTTGGTTCATACCGATGTATGGAGACCAACTGATGTTTCATCTCACAGTGATTTCCATTATTATGTCACCTTCATTGATAAACATTCAAGAAAGATGTGGGTTTACTTCATGAAGAATAAGTATAAGGTGTTTGAAGTGTTTCAGAAGTGGAAGGCTTTGGTTGAAACAGAAACCGGTTTGAAGTTGAAGTGTGGTGAGTATGAAAAGACATAAATTCTTACATTTATATGCTACAAATGGAATTCGTTTGGAGATGACGGTTCCAAGGACACCACAGGAGAATGGATTGATAAAAAATATGAATTGGATGCTAAATGCGCGTGTTAGATGTATGAGGTTACAATCTGGCTTGCTCGAGACCATCTGGGTGCACGCAACAAAGATGGATGTTTATCAAATCAACAAGACACCTAGTAGTCCATCAAATATGGAGATACCAGAGGAGGTTTGGACATGCAAGAAGGTAAATCTTTCTTATTTGAAATTTTTTCGTTATGTTAGTTATGTTCGTCTTAGTCCTGGTGATAGGTCTAAGATATGTGCTCAAGCAACAAAGTGTATACTCATTGGTTATGGAGGTGAATATTTTGGGTATAAACAAAGTTATCATAAGTAGGGATGTTATTTTTAATGAGAATGAAATATACAAGGATAAAAAAATAACACATGTTGAAGATGTCAGGTCAAGAAATGTCGACAAAAACTTATATATTGGCATGGATGACGTTTCTGGAAGAAATGTGGTACAAGCAGAGCATGGTGTCGTTGGTGACATAGAATAACCTTTGGTGTAAGAAGGTACTTCTACTGCAATGAGAGTTAATTCTATAGTTCCATAAGAAGTACGAAGATAGTTACTACCTCACAAACCAAACCTATGTATGCTTTGAATCATCTACTACTAACAGACGATGGTGAACCTGAAAATATTAAAGAATCAATAGTGGTTAATGATTCAAGCAAGTGGTAAGGTTTTAAGGGAGATGTGATGGATTCACTTTAGGAGAACGACACATGAGTGTTAGCAAAATTACAAAGAGGTAAGAAGGTGTTACTCAACAAGTAGGTTTATTGAATGAAGATTGGTGCAAATGGAAAGTTTCGGTATAATGTTGGTTGTAAAAGGGTGTCAATAGAAACTATCGATTGCAACTAGATATTTTCTCCAGTTGTGAAGATAACTACTATCAGAGTAGTGTTAATCCTAGTGGCTTCTGAAGATTTCTACCTTGAACGTGTGGATGTAAAGATAACTTTTTTTCATGGTGACCTAGATGAAGAAATTTACAGTAATCAACCAGAGGATTCTTAGTAAAACGCAAGCTAGAGATGGTGTGCAAACTAAATAAGAGTTTGTTTGGCTTAAAACAAGCCCCAAGACATTGGTACGATAAGTTTGATAATTTCATGCATAAAAGTGGTTACTCATGGTGTAATGATGACCGTTGTTGCTACTTCAAAAGGTATGGTTCAGACTACGTTATATTATTAATATATGTGGATGACATGTTGGTCGCTAAAACATTTTAATATGAAATTGAAAATTTGAAGAAACAATTAGCAATTGAGTTTTCAATGAAAGATCTTGGTGAAGCAAGACAGGTACTTGGTATGAGAATCATAAGGAACAAAGATAAGGGTACACTTATGCTTAGTCAAGCCGAATACATTGAACGGGTGTTGAAGAAGTTCATTATGGAGAATGTTAAACCAGACAGTTCTCCACTTGGAAACCAAATTCTTCTTTTAAGTATGCAATATGCGAAGACAGATAAAAAAAAAGTATATGGCTAATACACCATATTCTTCGACCATTGGGGGTCTAATGTATGTTATGGTGTGCATGCGACCGGATATTGCACATGTAGTGGGAGTAGTGAGTGGGGATATGCAAGTAACCTAGGAAAACAACATTGGGAAGCGGTGAAGTGGATACTCAAGTACCAGAAAGGTAACCCAAACGTATCATTGTGTTATGGAATAGATGGTTCTATCTTTAAGGGTTGTGTGGATGTAAAATTCGCAGGTGATGTAAATAAAAGGAAAAGTACGACCGTTTATATTTATCCTATGGGGTCGGCTGCAGTGAGTCCATTACAAAAGTTGATAACATTGTCTATTACAGAAGCTGAGTATGCAACGGTGGTAAAAGCGAGCAAGGAGATAATATAATTACGAGGCTTGTTACCGAGTTAGGGAAGGAACAAAAGGGTAGTGTTCTGTACAACGACAATCAAAGCGTTATACATTTAGCCAAGAACTTTCTATCATGCTAAAACGAAGCAATAGATATTCATTACCATTTTATTCTGGAAGAAGAAAAGTTGAAGCTCGAGAATATTTTTTGGTTCCAAGAATCCGGAATATATGTTTACCAGGGAGTTACATGAGACAAGATAAAAGATCTGGTAGTTGGTTTCTCAGAATGAGGATTTGGGAAGAAAGACGTACCAACAAGGAAGTTGCTTAACACCTTCAATTTAAGCTGAGGAGAGGATCGAGGAAAAGAAGAATCGAAGACAATGAATAAGTATTCAAAGTGGGAGATTGTTGAAAATTGGAAGAATTAGTGATAGTTTGTGATGGGTCGCAAACCAATATAAAAAAACAAATGTTTCTGTTGATTATGTTTTCAATAGGTTTGCGAACTCAAATTATTAGTTCACGAACTAGTGGAAAAAATAATGTTTCTGTTCACTTTGTTTTTACAATAGGTTTGCGAGAGGTTCATAAACCTATATGGGTATTTCTTATTACAGTTTGGTCATATATTTGAAAAAGTTTACCTAATCATATAATAAATCTTGGAGGCCAAGTTTAAAACCTATATAAATAGGTATTAATGATTCGTATGAGATTAAGTAATTATTATTATTGTGAGACAATTGTGGATAGATTTTGAGATATTTCTTATATTATCCTTTGGGGAAAAAGCTAGGGTTTCATAGTGAATGTAAATTACCGAGGAACAAAAGACAAGGTAATTGTATCTTCTTCTAAGCCCCCCATGACCCTCGTCGTAGCGACAAACAAAATGCGACGCTTTTGAAAATATCCAAAATTCTTCCCATATTTTCAAAAAAAAAAAAAAAAAAAACTAAAACTTATAAAAACCGGAGTGGTTGCATCACCCAAGTGACTGCGTACGTACCCGAGTGGGATCAAGCCAACGTAGTTCAAGCTAAGTTGAGAATAAGCATCATCATAGAAATCAATACATAAATGATAGGTATCTTTTGGATTTGAACCTTCACTTAGTGTAAGAAATTCAAAGCCTTATCGAGGTCCTATGATGAACGAGTCTTTAACCAAGTATCCATTATGATAAAACCGGAATCTCCATACATATTGATTTAAAGATAGTGTGCTATGTAGCTTAGCACGTAAAAATATCCATGTGCTCATATCCTGAATTCATGAGTCTACTTTAGGGAACAATCTTATTCCCTTAGGAAACTACCTTTTTTCCATACTCATATAGGTAAGTCTCATAAGATATTTATACGATATACCATAAAACAATATAAACTTATTAAGGATTTTCATTCATCCTCATTCAAATAGAATCACTGCACAAAATTCAGAAAATGGAAGTTTCAACTTAGTGTACCATAACCATTAATAACTTCTACTAACTTTGGTCGACTCTTTATGAATGGGTCGTCCAAGTTCTTCTTTGTTTCGATATAGTTTACTACAAATACTCTTCTCTTGAGTAATTGTCTTACCATTTGATGTCTAAGACTTGCATGCTTGACTTTCCGTTATAAGTCTTGTTAGAGACATTATAAAGCGTGGCCTGATTATCACAATTAATCAAGACTGCTGGAAATGACGTCTTCCAAAGTGGGGTTGATGCGTGTCGTAAATGCAACAAATTACTTAAGATATTTCTCACTAAGTAACTAATAATATAACGTTAGTATGAATCGTTCCCACAGAGAGATTTGTAATTGAGGTGGTATTTATATTAGCAAAACTACGATAAAAGTAAATACTAAAGGGGATTGGTTGAATAAAACAATTAAAAAGATAATAATAAGAAGTAAGAAGAAAGAGATGGTTACGGAGTCCTTCACCGTTACCAAACGTTAACTCAAGTAGTATATTATCTATCTTTTGTTGTAACCATTCATCACCAACCGTAGAATAACAACTAGATCAGCGTTATCCACAAAATCTTTTTATCACTGGATATAGAAGTTTTCGACTACCATATTCTATTCGCCTGAACCACCAAGTAGATCACTCATTTAACCCAATATAACGCTTTAGGCTTTGTGAATTTAGGTTGGTCCCAGTAGTTAAACTCTTAGGCCAAGGTATACTTGCTGGTGTTGTCTTCACTCGCAGTTGCTCCACAGAATCCCTCTGCAAGGTCTCACAATTACTACTTGTGTAAATCGTTGTTTGACTATTACAGTTATCTCACAACTCTCTACTAGAAATAAAATAATCAATAGATTAATTTAGCGTGCACTCCAAACAATCTAAGAATCCTCATAAACATTAGATATGATAAAGACAAGAAAAGATATTAATTAAATTCTGAATAAACTTGTATAACTAATCAAGCTTCACAGTTAGAACATTGAATTCATCCTTAATCAATAAAATTAGTTATTCATAATACAAGAATGAAAAAGAAATATCATGGTTTTCCCTAAAGGGGTAAACCCTCTCTTTGTTTATGTAAAAGTTCTAAGATCTAGGTATAGGTATTTATGTCTCAAAAAAAGTATTAGAAGTGTCTCTTATATAGATATCCAACTTGTAGAAGAGCCCGTGCTCGAATCCCGATCAAAATAGGTTTCCGAAATACCAAATTTGACAAAGTAGTACACGTCCAAAGCTTGACGTGATAATGAATTCTTAACCTATCCAAATGGGCATGCGTCAGCAGCAAAGGATCCAACCTATTCGCTAGAACTGACAACCCACTTCTCTTGCACTTACATCTTTCCCCTCGATCATAATACGAAAAAGCTAAACGTGAACCAATAAAATCCAGCCATCTAAAGCCCCTTTTGAAGGTCCTAGTCAATCTTAAACCCCCACCCCTTATTGATCTCAGTGGTGAAGGGGATTGATCCGTTTTTGGACCATCTCCTTGGTCCACCCCTAGACGGACCGATCAGAATACCGACCGAGAGAAATAATTTTTTATGGGTTTTTATAATACTCGACCATACAATACGTATTCGATCACTTTTATATCCGAGAAATAATTTTCTCTCTGAGTTTTGCAACTTCTTTCCACATTACCTCCTCCTATATCTCTCTGCCTATTCGAACTCGAAATCACCATCAAGACATTGGCAGCGACCATATTTCCCTATGCAATCTAACTCTACCACAACTCTGTTCGAGCTCCCATTTTATTCTTTTTACTGAAATCAACCACCATCACTCCTCACTACCATCAAACTTTCCCATAACCATCACTTTTTATCGACTCTCTCATTGCCATCAATGGCCGAAACTCTATATCTTCCCTGACTTTCCCAACCAGCACCATCAAATGTCGATCATCATTGTTATCAATCATCAATCAACGGGAGTAGGAAACATTCCCTTTTTTGACTAGAGCCCCTCTCAATCTCTTCCTACTTTCTTCACTTCCTGCAAATGTTTCTCCATCTTCATCTTATAAACTGCCTTCTTCATACTCCTCATCATTACTCTCGTTATCACTGCGATATTAGGAAGTCAATGCAAGTCATACGAGTCAATGGTCAAGGTAATTGTTAGTGTACTCAATAGTGGAGTACAACTGTAGTATTTGTAGTGGATATAAAAGGGACTTCTTGATATCTGTAAAAGGTAACGTCAGATTATTAATAATGCATAAGACTTTTCTTACCAATATCAATTCTCAATACAGTCGTACTTCTGTATCAATACTTTTATTAATTCCAATATTTCTTTCGTTATTCAAGAACTCTATTATGGTATCAGATCCATAGGTTTAATGACGTCTCGTTAACGAAAGCAATCAATTAATTTTCTACTTTTCTCAAAAATCGTTTCACGTCTCAGAAGGAAAAATCTATTAAAACATCAAGTTCCTTTTCTAAGCAGCAAAATTCAAATCAAGTTCTCTTGTGTTCTTCAACAGAGTTGTTCATCTTTTAGATCTTGTTTGTTCGTTTTCATCTTGCTAAAACATTAGATCAATATCTTTCTTGAAGAAGATTCACAGAATCAGTTAATATTTCTTTGGATTCAATCGAGTTCTCAAAACCATTGTTCTTTTGTTTTCGTTGTTCTTAAAAATCAAGTTCTCATATTCAATTAATTTTTCATATCATTCTTAACAAGTTTCAGATCTTTCATATTCTTCTTCAAACTAAGTTTCTTTTGTGAATCTTGATTTTAATTCATGCCAACTACAAGAAGTATGGAAAACAGACCAAATGTGTGGAATACAAATGCAAACTCATCTACATATGAATCATCAACACTCAATAATTTCAACCTTCCTTTTACAAACATATCAAATTTCATCTCAATAAAACTTGATTCATCCAATTATCTTTTGTGGAAAGATCAGTTTGAGTCTATTCTTATCTCAACAGATCTCATTGGTTATGTCAATGGGGAAATTGAAGAACCGTCAACGGAGATACTTGTAGATGGTTTTCCAGCACCAAATCCAAGATGGATAAACTGGCGTAAACATGATCGTTTTGTGGTCAGTTGTTTAAAAGCTACATTCACGTTAACAGTGGCGGGTGATGTGCTTGGTTTATCTTCAGCGAGAGAAATTTGGGTATTTCTGGAAACTATGTTCAAACAACAGTTTGTTGCAAGAAGAGATATGCTTAAAAATCAATTGAATAATATCATAAGAGGCAATCAATCCATCCATATTTATCTTCAACAGATCAAGACTATTGCAGACTCTCTGTCTGCTATTGGAGAAAGTGTTAGTGAAGCAGATCTTACTGTTCACATCTTAAATGGGTTAGGCAGAGACTATGATAATTTTGTCATATCTGCATATCATAGAGAATCATCATATATGTTTTCAGAACTGAAGGCAAGGTTACTAATACATGAGCAGTGGTTAAATGAACAACATCAAGCTTCTACAGATTTATTGGATACTCAGAATTCTTCTGATTTTTATAGCAAGAACTCTTATCCTAGTGCAAGAAATGGTAATAATCATCATTTTAGAAGAAACAGAACTTCAAGAAATACACCAGTATTAAATTCTTCTTCATCATCTAATGGATCTAGTACTTCTGGTCCAATCCTTATTTTTAATTCTAATGGTGTACGAAGATCTCAACAAGATTACTCAACAGTTGAATGTCAAATATGTCGAAGAAAGGGACATTATGAAAGTCGCTGCTATTTTTGATATAATCCTCCAAAGAGTGTGCCTGGATATGGTGGTGTAGCAAATGTGGCTGAGGTGGAGCAAGACTTTACTGGTCTTCATATGAGTTCTGCTGATTTTAGTGAAAACAAGTTTGTTCCTGGTTCACCTCATCCCACATGGATTGCAGATACTGGAGCGTCATCTCATATGACGGGTGATATGACTCTTCTACATCATACTTCTCCTTATGCTAGGAGAAAGTTATGGTTGGATCAGATAATAGACTACCAATAACTCTTCTTGGAACTTCATTGCTGCAAACATCTAAAACTAGATTTAGAATGAACACAGTTTTATATGTTCCTGAACTGAAGCATAATTTGTTGTCAGTAGCTAGTTTGACTAGGGATCATCAGTGTTACTTTCTTTTTCATCCAACTGGATATGAGATTCGCAGTTTGTTAGACAACACTCTTTTGGCTCAGGGTAAAATGATCAATAACCTCTATTCCATTTCTTCTCTTCCTGTATCTGAGTGTTATTCCTCCTTTGTATCTTCTGTTGTGTCTTTGTTGTCTACTGTGTGGCACTCTAGACTAGGTCATCCATCAGCAAAGATTTTGAAAAGGTTGCACAATAATCAGCACATAAATTCAATTGATTATGATCAAATTTTTCTTTGTCAACCCTGTCAGCTTGGGAAAAGTAAACGATTACCTTTTTCACTATCTGCATCTCATGCTACTAAACCACTGTTTCTTTTTCACTGTGATCTATGGGGACCTTCTCCTGTGGTATCTCTCTCTGGTTTTCGATATTATATAGTGTTCATAGATGATTTTAGTAGATATAATTGGATATATCCTTTGTCTAACAAGTCAGATGCCTTGTCCTGTTTTACTCATTTCAAACATCAAACAAAGAACCATTTTTCAACTAAACTCAAATGGTTTCAAACAGATGGTGCATCTGGACTAGTTAAAGGCCCTTTTAGTGTGTTTCTGGACAAATGTGAAATTTCGGTTAGGATTTCATGTCCCAAGACTCCTGAACAGAATAGCTTGGCAGAGAGGAAACATCGTCATGTTACTGAAATGGGTAACACATTGATGTTTCATGCTTCCTGTACTAAAGAGTTTTGGTATGACGTTTTTCAGACAACAATTTTTCTTATAAACAGAATTCCAACAAAAATCTTGAACTATAAATCTCCTTTCCAAGTTTTGTATGACTCTATCCCAGACTATTCATTTCTAAAAATATTTGGGTGTGTTTGTTTTCCTTTCTTAGGACATTCCAGAGTTGATAAATTGTCTCCCAAGTCTGGTAAGTGTATTTTTATTGGATACATTCCTTCACATAAAGGATATAAATGCTATAATCGTATTTCTAAGAAGACATACATTTCTAGACATGTGGTGTTTGATGAGCCAAATTTTTATTTTCCTCAAAATTCTCTCACTTTATCATCTGCCTGTGATCCAATGTCTCAATCATTTGTGGTTTCTGAGTTGTCTACAGGGACTTCCTCTAATCCTAGTTCTACCAGTTCAGTTATTACTAGATCAATGAATGGTATTTCCAAACTAAAACAAATTTCTGATCATGTTTCATTATCTACTGTTAAACATCCTATACCTGGTGTCTTTTATTCTCTATTGACAATTGCTTCTGAGCCAAAGAGTTTCAAAGCGGCATCTCAGATTCCAGAATGGGTTATGTCTATGAAGGAAGAAGTGACAGCTCTAGTTGATAATGATACATGGGAGTATGTGCCTGCTGAACCATGGATGAATATATACCATAAAAACAGTACTATGCTTATACTATTAGTGTATGTAGATGGCATACTATTGATTGGCAGTTCAGATGAGGTGATGACTGATTTGATACAGTCTATGAGGTCCAGGTTTTCTATGAAAGATTTGGGACAGTTGAGTTATTTTTTGGGAGTCGAGGCTGATAGGAAGGCAGATTCTTTATTACTGACTCAAAAGAAGTACACAATTGACTTGTTGTCAAAGGCTACAATGGTGGATTGTAAGCCGTGTACCACTCCTGTTGCAAAGGCTAACAGGGTGTCTGTGACTGCTGGAACTGCATTATCTAATCCTGTGGTATATCGGACTTTGGTTGGAAGTCTTCAGTATTTAACTTTAACTCGTCCGGATATCTGTTTTATTGTGAATTATGTATCCCAGTTTATGCAGGTCCCGACTAAGGTTCATATGCAATTGGTGAAACGTATTCTAAGATATCTGAAAGGTACCTTAAGGGATGGTATTATTCTAAGGTCAGGGAATTTACAGAGTCTGCATGCTTACTCTGATTCAGATTGGGCAGGATGCCCGGACACTAAATGGTCTACGTCTGGCTATGTGGTTTTTCTGGGGTCATCTATTATTGCGTGGTCCTCCAAGAAACAACCAACAATGTTTAAGTCGTCAGCTGAGGCTGAGTATAAGTGTATCATTGTGACTGCAGCAGAGTTGCAGTGGGTCTCATATGTGCTGAAAGAACTAAAGTTACCTTTGTTGGAGTCTGTCCATTTGTATTGTGATAATACTAGTGCGATATCCTTGGAGACTAAACCTGTTTTTCATGCCAGGTCCAAACATATAGAGGTTCATTACCATGCTGTTCGGGAGCTAGTTGTTATGGGATTTTTGAAACTGCATCATGTTTCAAGTGAGAATCAACTGGCTGATGTGTTCACTAAAAGCTTGTGCAAGCCTCTGTTTTCAAGGTTGGTGGAAATGTTGTTAGGCAATGTTGCAGAGGACAGGGGACAGGTAGCAGCAACCTGTGATGGTTCAGCTATAACATGACAACTTTTCATTTTCTGTTCAAGTTTGTCTTTGTATTGTTTTGTTTTTCAAACTGTTTTGTTGTTGCTCACTCAACAGTTTGAGGGGGTGTATTAGGAAGTCAATGCAAGTCATACGAGTCAATGGTCAAGGTAACTGTTAGTGTACTCAATAGTGGAGTACAACTGTAGTATTTGTAGTGGATATAAAAGGGACTTCTTGATATCTGTAAAAGGTAACGTCAAATTATTAATAATACACAAGACTTTTCTTATCAATATCAATTCTCAATACAGTCATACTTCTGTATCAATACTTTTATCAATTCCAATATTTCTTTCGTTATTCAAGAACTCTATTACTCATCATTATTCTCGTTATCACTGCCATATATGGATATCAACATAAGAAATCAACCACTTCTCTATCAATTACGAGCACTAGCAACACCTCCATCGATTATCGTGAGCTTCCAGCACCATCAACACACCTTCTCCATTCTCTCGAACTCATCACAACTAACCCACTAATCACCGATTCCTCACTTCCAATATTAATAACAATTAATATCGTTCCTAGACTTTCCTCAAACTCCATCATCATCACTACCAACAATCACCATCACCATCACCATTAACCTCCATTGTTTCCTTTAGCTGAAACTATATTTTAAACACAACCCTCGTCTTCAAACAACTTCAATGACCCAATGATGTTTACTAAACCTAAAAATCAACTCTTCCAAAATAAATTACCATCGTGATCATCAAACACCATCGAACAACAACAACAGGAAGAATGCATGAAGAAGATGGATAAAGATGGTGGTGCCCCAATCCAACTGAATGGTGCCTTTATACATAGTTAAATAATTGGTAGCCTTGAGTAAAATAGTTGGTGTCATCATAACTTTTCAAATTCATTGGAAGCTTTGAGTAAAAATGCAGGCGCTCTTAGTAATTGATGTTTTAAACTCGTTGAATTGTCAGTTATGGGGAATCGACAAGCTTAACTTCTCGTTTTTCTCATAACTTCTTCATCCGACGTCGGAATGACCTCATTCTTTCACTGTTAACTTCGTCTCTTCGTTATCTACAAGATGATGAGAATAAATCCTGGATTTTAACGAGTTACACTTGGCCTTTGGTTCTTCTTCCTTTTTCGTACTTCACTTCCTTACTCATTCTAAAACTTTGTAGCTCCATTTTGGATGATTCACCTAATTAAAGACAAATAAACAAAACAAATATACTATGCAATAATTTACAAGAAATCTAGAAAATACTAGCATGAAATTGACACTCAAAATATATAAAAATATGCACTTATCAGGGATCTCAACAAGTAAGTTTCTAAGATATTCTACCTCCTTACATGCATCCGCTAATGCAATCAATTATGACAAAATTGTTGAATCAGGAATACAAATATGCTTATTGGAACTCCAATACACAGCAACACCTCCTAATGTAAAAATCCATCTAGTAGTAGACTTGGATTTGGATTCTACATTATTCCAGTTAGCATCACTGTATCCTTATAATACAACGGGATAACCCTGGTAATGCAAACCATAATCCATGGTTTATTTCAAGTTAACCAACACTCTTGAAATGACTTTCTAGTGTTCAACTCCTGGGTTACTTGATAAACGACATAACACTCCCATAACTTGGGCTATGTCTGGTCTTGTGCAATGCATGGCATACATAAGACTTCCAAGAATACTACACAAGATATGCCAGACCCAAAAATAAGCATATCATCAACATATAAACAGAGAATACACATCCAGAACTATCATGCTTACTATAGATATATTTATCAACATCATTAACAACAAAACCATATGACAAAGCTACTTTGTCAAACTTCTCATGCCATTGCATGGGAGATTGCTTCGAGCTATAAAGAGATATAACTAATTTGCAAAGCTTCTTTTATATTTAGCCCATGCTTATATTATATATAGCCCAAAAAATTTAAGTCAAAGTGAAAAACCAAACAAGTCTTAATTCTTTACTAATAATCAACTTAAATCCTACTTCTTCCCCGAAATCAAAATAAACCCTAACTCTATTTTAAATCAAAATTACATTATAATTCAAATTACTTGTAATTGTTCTATTAATATTCTTACAAATTTACCAATTGTAAACCATAATCCTACTTTCTTCCAAAATCAAACTGAACCCAATTATTGTAATTCTTCTCCTAATATTCTTATAGATTTACAAAGTATAAACCCTAATTCCGATTTTTTCCCAAAATAAAATTAAACCAAATTTCTTTCTTTAATTCATATTGAGATAATTTTCATTAATTTTAATTATTTCATTAAAAATCTCCATAACAACACTAATCCAAGTGGAATTAACTAAGGTATTTATACTTGTTTTGAATCATTTTTTTTAAACTACATAAACATAATCTGTAAAAAATTATTCACTAAGATGATGTTATTTTTTCTCAACCATGATTACATTAAAACTAATTGAGGGTATTGACTATTTTTCAAAATCATCAATTGTGCCACAAATCTTACATAAACTTAACTATGAAAATTAGGTAATTAATGTTTTATTTTTTTGTTTGTTTAGGAATTTGATAGTTTATGTAATTATTTGGCTATATATAAAAATTATATTAGTTTTATGAGCTATGTAGAATAATTATAAAGGTCTGCTCAGTTAGTTTAATCACTAATTTTATATGGGTTATAGATAATAAATGCATGGGCTACATGTAAGAGAAGCCATTTGCAAAGCTTCTTTTCCTGGCCTAATATGTAGTATAAAACCTTCAGGTTGTTCCATATATATCTCTTATTCTAAATCACCATTTAGAAAACATCCATTTGACATATATATATCTAACTTATGAATAGATGCAAGTGCAATTAAATAAAAAATAGATGAGTGCGAGCAACATGAGCATATGTATCAAAATAGTCAATTCCATGTATTTGTTTATAACCGTTATCAACTAATCTGTCTTTAAACTTATCAATGGAACTATCGACATTCAATCTTCCGTTGAATATCTATTTACATCCTATAGGCTTAGCACCGGGAGGTAAATCACAAGTTATCCAAGTTCCGTTTGATAAAATTGAATTCTTCTCATCATTGATAACCTCTTTCCAGAAAACAACATCTCTAAAACTCACATCCTCATAGTAAGTTTTAGGATCATCATCGACATGCATAACATATTCAGTAATATTAAGAATTTCATTCTTATTACCCTATGCAAGATATGTTATAAATTCTGGACCATAATCTTTCTCTATTCTTGTTTTCTTACGCCTAGTAGGTTTGATATCTTCAATAAGAACTGAAATATCTTCGTTGTTTGAGTGGGGGTAGAATGTTCACCATTATTACTAGTCTCTACAGGTTCTAGACTAGGTAATAATGAATTTTCAATAGGTCGATTTTGGGAACTACTCCTAGTTAAGTTCTCATAAAACTCCACATCTACAGATTCTATAATCTCAAAGGTATCAAGTATTAAAAACTGTAAATGATATTGTCAAGTGAATAACCTACAAAAGCTCAAGGAAATGGTCTCTATTTATAAGGAGAAGAAGATGAGCATTTACCATATAATTAAAGGGTGTGCACCAATTAACTACCAGTGGTGTGGTTACAAAATAGTGGGGAAAATGAAGAGGTGAAGAGGATATGAAAAGATGATGGCTAAAGTGTGATGTAAATCCACCAAATATTATTTCATAACACGTATTATTTTGTTCGGATTTTAATCTAAAACTTAATTTGTAAAGAATAAATATTTAATTTTAAGTATATTTATGGTTGCCAAAAAATAAAATAATAAAAATTATTTTTAATTGCGTAAGATGTGCATAACGACTTGGCTAGTCTTCATTAGTAGGGTGTTTGGAAATAAGGAATATCTTTGAACTTGTCCCTTATCATTACTAAGGTTGATAACCAAAAGCTAAGTTAGGATTTCAAAGAGTGATATTTATCAGATAAAAAGTTTTGAATAAAGTTTATTTTCTCTTTCAAATTTTGATTTAGGTCTCGAATGATATTAGGGATTTGAGAATTTTCGAAAATGGGATTTTAAATTATTTCAATCCCAGAAAAATGAGTTGGCTACCAGAATTCATCCCAACAGGGATGAAAAGAGTTGTAAGAAGGCCGTTCAACATGGCACTTTATAAGCCATATTTTCTAACTTTGATCTTTTAGGACCAGGCTTCCTAACATATGCTAAACAACCCCATCCTAACATATGCTAAACAACCCCAAACCTGAAGTCTTTTCAAGTTAAGTTTTAACAAAAACCACAATTTATAAGGAGAAACATTCTTCCATTTCAAAGGAACCTTATTCAAAATATAGCACGCAGTCAATATAATTTCACCCCACAAAGAATTAAGCAAATTAGAACTATTAAAAATAGCATTAACCATCTCTACTAAATATCTATTTTTCCTTTCAACAATATCATTTTGTTGAGGTGTACAAGGTGCAGTAAATTGATGAATTAAACCATGCTCGGTCAAAACAATTTAGATTCATTAGGATAGTATTCACCACCATGATGAGAACGTAAAATCTTAATTTTATATTCTAGTTGCGTCTCTACTTCTGATTTGTATATTTCAAAAATATCAAAGACATCATCCTTATTCATCAAGTATAAATATACCTAGTGCAATCATCAATAGAAGTGACATAGTATCTGTTTCCACCACGAGTCATATGACTCTTTAAATCACCAACATCACTATGTACTAATTCAAGCAAGGAAGAATTTCTAACTACAGATTTAAAAGATATTATATATATTTTTGTCTGTCAGGTCGACCACAGGTGGGCTGGGCCCCCCAGGACCCCCGTCTAGCGGCAAACAAAATACAACACTTTTGAAAACATCCTACATAAATAGTTCAAGCTCGGTATAAAGGTTTCGATGAGGATAGACCAATGAAAAAAAGAGAGCATTAGTAACAAAACTCTAGACATTGCAAAATACTCCATTTCTTCTTTTTATCACTTTTTACAACAATGTAATTTACCAAGTTCTTCTATAGCTTAATGGAAGAGATCATTAATCTGATTTGTGCAAATTATGGAGAATATACAAGGAAGCTGAGGAGAAAAAAATGCATACAGAATAGCTTAGTAGATCCACGCCTGTAGTTATTATCACTGTCTTGCTCCTCTCAAACATCTTTACCAATAGAATCATGACAATAACATGTCCTACTTTCGTCTTTAACTCGTCAAGTGAGCTTATTTTCATCCATGTAGGTCTCTCCTGCACAACAAAATAAAGTATTAGATATTTACTAGTAGATCATTTTATCATTGTGAAACAAAATTTTCCTTTCACTCAATTAATGTATAGGAATGGGATTCCATCGATGCAGACTAGACACAACTCTCTTATGGTATTTCCATAGGAAGTAATGTATCATGAGATGCTAGCTACTAGGCAAATTCATGTGAAGATTTCATTTCAAGATTGTGACCTATCATTCTCAAAGAGACCAATTTATCTAACAGATATTGTGGCCTAACGAGAAGCCAGTGACCCATAATAATATGGGTTAGAATCAGAAGCATAAGAGGTTTACTAGGAAACTCCATATACCAGTCGTTGGGACACTCCCATTCAGTGTGTTAGTGAGTTAAATGATGTAAACATCCAACTCAATGAAGAACCAAATACATTGGTGGGATACATGCAGAGTATTAAGGGTCCATTATGCATGAAAGACCTCTGCCTGTTGCATGATTTACACGCAACCGGACTGGAATTTTACTGTAAACTGAACTAACAATAAAAGGCGAAAAATGTACCGAGGATAATGAGCTCCAAATTGGAGTCAATCCAGAACAGCGTTTGAGAAAGTGAAATTAGTGACAGGTGAAGGAAACATAATCACATCAAAAACTAGAATTTTCATTTTGCTAGATCCACATGTAAAGCTTTGAAGTTCAAGAAACTGTACGTACTGTTAGGGCAAACATGCCAAACAAAGAAGATCCTTTTAGAGCACGATCTTTGTTTGGAGGTGCATCATGAGGAGAATTACTGATAAACAGTCCGTACAAGCCCATGGCGAATATCAACATCACAGTACCCGCAAGATAAACATCTGCACCAGTGATTCTTAGCATCAATCAAATGCATACCATTCTTTCATTAGAGCAGTGACTACATAATCAAAGAAACTATCCCCTAAATACAATATTTGTATCTTACCAATAGCTTCAACTAATCGTAGAACCATCTGTCCAGAGTGATTCCCTCTGACACAGCTTGTCCAGTAAACCTTGTATGCATCAAAAATGTAAACACAGCCCTAAACAACAGACACAATTTAAGATCAACAAAATGTTCATTCAGCCAAAACTTGAAAGACAAACAAAACCTTTCCTTAAGGTTGACTTAACAATTATCAAAATATCATTCCATATTCCATGGCAGGTAGTCCCGTTTTACAATTCTACACCTGGTTCAAATTTCCATAAATAAGCTCTCCTCCAATTTGGTTCAGAACAGAAAAATTGTTTGGCCCATAGACAATCATTCCTTGTTGTGGGAATAATGCCATCTTCGCCAATTTACCAAGTTTTCCCTTTGAATTGTCTGAATGGGTTCGGAATACTATTGCATTTTCTTTAGTTTCATATGCTTACAAGATGCAATATGGCCGGAACAAATCGACAAATAGCAAGATTGGTTTGATATATATACACTTCACCAGGATGCAATAGCAAAATATAAAGACTAGTTGGTAGTACAATAGAAGTAAATTCAGGGTCTGCAATAAGGATTTACTTACGTTTAAAAAGCACAACAATGAACCGGCTAATGAACCTGCAATAGCAAAGAGTGCCAAGAACCGAAAGTCAAAAATTGCCTGCAGAGGGCAAACAAGAAACAGTATAAGTAGAAAATAGATGATATAACAGCACCTATCTATTTAGACTCACCTCATGTTACATAAGAATCACCAACAGTGATCACGTATATGAAAACACTTACTTTCTCAATGTTCCCTTCAGTAGATTGAAGGAACCGGAACAGGGGACCACCAGTGGGTTTCGTTGGTAAGGCATGATTGAAGCTGGAATTATTAGCTGCTGATAGGACTTTATTAGTTGCAGCGGGTTCGACAAAGGATGAATTTTTCTTGTTGGGATAAGAATTGGAGGTTATCTCATCGGGAAGAATTGAAGCAGATGCGTCGGAAGGATATGATGCTGATGAGCTGCTTCTTCTTGTACTGCTTCTTCTTGTGAGGTTCTTTATAGATAGTAATGGAAGAGAAGTTTTGAGGGTTGTGAAATTTGTAGTAGTAGCAGAGATGAGGGAAGTGATTAAATGAGACATTGATTAGTGAAGAAGTAGCAAGGTAGTGATTCAGAATTACTAGTAGAAGAGAAGAAGAATCTTTGTTGTGATTCAAGTAGTAGAAGGGAGGAAGAATAACTAATAATTCACATACTAAACTCTCTGGTAAAATCATTCATCAAGTGGCCAAGTTTGTGTGGTTCTAATCTAGTCCCTATGAGTCAAAATCCTCTCTTGTATCTAGGTCAAGAAGGAAAAGAACCTTTGACTGTAATACGACAATGATTGCATCACGTCAAATACTATATACTCCTATTATTGTACTACTAATCCATTCCTTGAACTGAAAGGATTCGAAGAAAAACCGGTTATATACGACTAAGAAAAGAGGTTTCTAGATTTCGTAATGTATTTTGATCACATGAGGACACCTGTTCTTACTATTGGCAAATGTAACAGTAGAACATACGTTACCACTTAGATTAGTACACCGGTGAGGTAAAAGTACCGACTAATGTATCTTTGACCTCATAACTTTCAAGTGTATTCTTCACCTACATAAATCTGGTGAACAAAATAAAATTTAAACAAGTGTGCTACGTGGAAATTATACAAACTTAAAAATCAAACCCTAGACTTGTGGTTTACACAGAATAATATCTTTTAAAGTGACTAAAATACCCTTACCATTGATTTAAAATGATTAAATTGCCCTTGTTTCCATCTTTCTTTCTCTCCCTGACAGTGAGACCATAGCTTTAGTAGTATTTCCCATTTTTCTTTTTTCTTTTTTCTTTTATTTTTCAGTATTCCTTTTATTTGGGATCGAAATTGATTCAACGCTCATATTATTGGGTGGTGATCCCAATCAGGTATTACCAAACCCTAGAGTTTTGATCTATTTTGTTTTCTTAATTTCATTTGGATCTTAGAGTTGTTTATTTTGATGAATTTATAGAAAAATTGATTGAAATGGCTACTGGTAGAGCGATTCATCAACTTCTCAGAAGAAAATTTCAATCTCAATCTTCTGTAAGAATCTCTCTCTCCGTCTTGTATCCGTCTCTCTCTCATATGGATTGCTTAGTATTATTCTATGGGATCTCAATTAGGTTATATCATATGTTTCTCATTTTTGTGAATTTTTCTGAAACTATCAGACTGAAATCCATTTTTGAAATCAACTCAATGCAAATCTATTTCTTTTGCTCAATTTTGTGTTTTGAGGTCAAGATATCCCATCAATTTGTAAGGAGTGATGTGTTTAAAACGAAAAAAAGAGAGTAGGTTCTGTGAAGTAATGTTTCGGAATGTTCATTTGGGTGTTAACTGTCAACTAACATAATGTTGTTAGGATTTTAAGTTGTAATTATTTGGTTGATATGCTTAGAAATTGGTTTATTGATATGATTGTTAGGATGAGTCTACTAATTAACCCTGTTAAGGGATTCTACTCTCCTATACGAATTGAATTGTATGATTTGTTCAAGTCCTAGTTTAAACTGTTAAGGGGGTTTATTTGCTGTAGGAATTCTGCTCTCTTTTTTTTGTCTAAAAGGAGTGAAAATAAAATTTGTAGGCACCTCCAGTGTTGTCATCCCTTGCTTCAAAGAAAGATCAAGATGGAGTTGGATCTGTTGGAATTAAGTCACTAAGAGCGTTGGCACTTCTTGGTGCCGGTGTTACTGGGTTTTTGGGTTTTACAACAATAGCATCTGCAGATGAGGCAGAACATGGCTTGGAGTGTCCAAGTTATCCATGGCCACATGAAGGCATTCTCAGTTCATATGACCATTCCTCGTAAGTATATGACTTCCTTTTTATTTTAAATAATCAAAGGTATTTAATTGACTGGTTTTGTTGTGAAAATTATAAACTGTTTTCTTAGTTTGTTTTGCTACTAGAAGTCTAGAATGATGTCAATGTACTGCTGAATTAAATGCTGGATATTGTTAAACGATCCTGGAGTTACTGTGAGTATTGCGTAACACTTTTAAGTTCAAATTGACATGAGCAGGATTCGCCGTGGTCATCAAGTTTACCAGCAAGTCTGTGCATCTTGTCATTCGATGTCCTTGATTTCATACCGTGATCTTGTGGGTGTTGCATACACAGAAGAGGAGACCAAGGCTATGGCAGCAGAGATTGAGGTGGTTGATGGGCCAAATGATGAAGGGGAGATGTTTACCCGCCCAGGGAAGCTTAGCGATCGTCTCCCTCAGCCATATGCAAATGAACAGGCAGCAAGATTTGCCAATGGGGGAGCATATCCTCCTGATCTTAGCCTCATAACTAAGGTATTTACTTATTTTACTCCCAGCTTTGAATTCCTCTAATGCCGCTATTTCTATACCACCAGAGTCTTAACCCATCCTACTTTCAGGCTCGTCACAATGGTCAGAACTATGTGTTTTCCCTTCTTACTGGCTACCGTGATCCTCCTGCTGGTGTTACGGTAACTCTATCCCCTCCTTGTTCCATAGTGAATCTTGAAATCATAGTTCATTGGTTGAAGCAATGCATATCTGTCTTCCGTTTTGGTCTCCACCTTTTTGGAACATTTGTATATATTAGTAATAGCTAGTAGGTCATCTATTAAAGACCCATGTGGATATTGTGGAATGATCATGAATCTCTCTCTCTCTCTCTCTCTCTCTCTATATATATATATATATATATATATCAAAACTCCCTAATTATGTCTTTCGCTTAGGCATTTTGGAGGATAAAATTGCAAATATTGAACACTAGGTGTGTATTGCGGTTCCCAGCTTGATTAGGTTGGCAACTGATATAGTGTGGATGTACCAGCCCAGAAAGAGAAATTTTGTATGCTATGAGACAATATTTTCCCATGAAAGAGTTAAAAAAAGAACTGACGATAGAGTGTTGTTATCTGTAAAGATTCTTTGAGATACCAGCAAAATTAGTTAGACTTTATGGAATATATACACTTTGAAGGTGTGTAGTAGTGAATCCAGTAGAATATCAATCGAGAAAAATCGTCGGGTGGTTTCACATGTTGAAGGAAGACCAATGACTGAACTAGCAAATGGGTGCATCAGATCATTTGATAGATAGGAACGAAATTAGTTAAAGTTATTATGGAATGTTTGCACTTGAAGGAGTGTACTGTAGTAATGAATTAATTGAATTTCAAGCGAGAAAAAGCCTTGGATGATTTCACATGGCGAAGGAAGACCAATGACTAAGCTAAAATGGGTGCTCTGGTTTTAGATGAGGGTTTTCGTAGGGCGAGAGAAAGGTTGAGCGGTTTCATAGGCTTTATTGCACATCTCAAAATTTGGGGTTTTTGGTTATTCCTGTAGTTCTACCATGTTTGCATTTTCACTGCATCTTAGTGTTGTATTTATTTGCATTTGGAGTATGTGTGCTTTGGTGCTAACTGTCCAGGAACCTGAGGCATACCCTGGCTTGGCACTTTTAGCGTTTAAGCCTTATAGTGGATGTCATCTACAAATACACTAATTAGTCCCTTCCGGCTTTGAATTTGTGTCATTTTGTAAAAACTGGTTGCTTCTTCTATGTAATGTTTATGGCGTTGCTCAAGAATGGCAAGGTTAGTTTGTGTTAGTTGCTGGTTTTGTGTCCTATCCATTTATTTAGTGTGTTAAAGTTGTCCTTAATATGACACTGTAGGTTCGAGAAGGACTACACTATAATCCTTACTTCCCTGGTGGAGCAATAGCCATGCCCAAAATGCTTATCGATGGTGCTATCGAGTACGAAGATGGCACCCCTGCCACAGAAGCTCAGGTAACTGGTTTAGAAGCACTATTCATTACGCTATTACAGTACTTGTGAAAATGAATGTAACTGGTTTTTTTGGGTACACAATGTTTACTGCAGATGGGTAAAGATGTTGTGTCATTTTTATCCTGGGCAGCAGAACCAGAAATGGAAGAGCGGAAACTGGTAACTGGGCATGCTCAATTTAATCTGCTTAGCATTTGGGGCAAATTTACCTTGTTGTCTTAACAATATACATATGATTGTTCAATGCAGATGGGATTCAAATGGATTTTTCTGCTTTCCCTTGCCCTTCTCCAAGCTGGTTATTACCGTCGAATGAGGTGGTCTGTGCTGAAGTCCCGCAAGCTTGTCATGGATGTGGTCAACTAATCTGCTTGGACTTTCCTTGCTCTATGTATCTGAAGTGGTTACTTGGATGTCAATAATGGGTGTAGAAGATTACTGATGCTGTAATACCTGGCATTAAACATACAGCGGCAAACAGCGGCAAACTACGAGACCTGTTTCCCTGTTTTAAAACTATTTTTGAGGGCGAAATAAAGCTCTGATACCATAATTTTTCTCTAGCTTATTTATAATTTGCTTCAGTTTGATTTATCTTCTGAATTTTCTAGGAGATAATATTTCTATGGTCAATATAGCTGATGTTATATGGTTTACAGATTCACATTGAATGGCTTCATGGATATGGTTCCTTTTGTATGTAGTAGTGCACTTAACAAGCCTCTGCAGTTTAGATTTATTCTGCATCTTATAGACTACTGATCATTACCATGTAGAAGTGGATGTTGATCACCAACTGATTCTCACTTTTGGAATAAATTTATATCAGTGAAGCACTTGTTTGGTCCCCAGTATTAAAGTTACTTGGAGGATTATGGATAAAAGATGGCAAGATTGTATTCTTAAGCTTGGCATGACAATTAGCAGGTTTAATGGCCAAGAATCACTAATCAAGCTGATTTTGGTTTGCAAGTAAAAGCTTACTTGTTAGAGTCAGAATGTGAAACTCTATCGATCTTGACCTCGAACTTGGACTTGCTTGGGCATTTTAAGGGAGAATTTATAATGAGATCAAGTGCAGTACAGTAGAAAGTGTTTTTTGCTTCACTCAGCATACAGATCATTTTCTTCATCCAAAATTGTTTGTGTACAAACTACTCGTAAAAAATGGGTTCTTCTATAAACATGCAGTAAGATATCATGGATTATCATTTACTTCATGTTTCCAGAGCAATCTGTTTATGTCGATTAAGATCTCTCAAATACTTGGTGGAATTATATTCCTCTGCATAAAAGCTCCTCAGAATACGTTCTCTTGAGCACAGGCTTCTGAAACTGCTTGATGCATTCCAAGCTGGTAGCATCATTCATTAATAGCTGTACCACCTGTACGCTAAAACGTCAGGTACGAAGTTCATGATTATGGTATAAAATAGATCGACTTTTAGTATTTCAGTTAAGAATCGGCGAACTACATATTAACAATGGCATGAAAGCACAGTAATAGAATTTAAACATGCCTGATTCATTCGAGGCCGAAGTATAGAAGAATGCTGTACACATAAAGACGCTGTCAGGAGCACACGATTCAGCTCATGTGGATCACACTCGTCACCGAGGGAAGGATCTGCAAGCTCCTTTCTATCGTTCTTATCAAGCAACGGCTTTGCCTACAAACAGGAGGTAAATTGAAACATTTTACATCCTCAATTATCAATTAAATAATAAGGATTATATAAATGAGAATCAAAATTAGAGCAGATTCAAACTTACCCACATCAATAGGTTTTGCTGGGAGCTATTTAAAGCTCGGCGTCCAGTAACAAGCTCTAACAGTAGTACCCCGAAAGCGAATACATCAATTTTCTCATCGACTACGCCATGCATGAAGTACTCGGGAGCTAGATAGCTGCGACAACGATAAGTAAAGAAAAACAAATATGAGAAAATGCAACAAGAGTCAGAAAACATGAAAATTTTGTAGATTAACAGACCCGACTGTGCCTCCAAATTTTGAGACAGTAAGGTGAGTCCACTCCTTCGGGAGCCACTTTGCAAGCCCAAAATCGCATATCTGCATTAAATTTGACCCTTGCTTTATTCTTTTTATATGGAGGGCAGGAAAAGAATATCAAAAGATTTTCCTTGCTAATAGCTTTCTTAGGAAATGGAAGCTTGTATTATAATTATACTACGATGAAAGTCTTCGAATTGGAAGCTTTTCTCAACGGGTTTTTCCTTCCGTTGTTATTAGTTTAATAATGACTTGAGAAAGGGCAACAAGAGAAATGAGTTGGCGAACTATTAGGGCAACCAAAGGTGTCCAATACCTGAGGTTCAAAGTCGTCCGTAAGCAAAATATTAGAAGTCTTGATGTCTCTCTGGATGATTCGCCTTTGACAGCTCTCATGCAGGTATAGAAGGCCCTCAGCAGTCCCTAAAGCAACCTTACATCGAACACTCCAATCTAGTATTCCCTTTGATTCTCCTAAAAAAATGATACATATAAACAAGAAACCTTGTGGGCTATAGCAACACTATGTTGAGGGACAAACCGTGAAGTATAGAAGCTAAGCTCCCAAGATGAGAAAATTTGAGAACAATGTACATTCCCCCTTCAACGCCATAACCTATCAACTTTGCCGTATTAGGGTGGTTAACATGGGCTATAATCCCAAGTTCAGCTAAAAAGTTTGCAACTGTCTCTTCCGTTGTTGCTCGGTTCAGCCGCTTAACTGCTACAAGTGCCCCATCTTGTAAACACCCTTTATAAACTTCGGCATAGCCTCCTTTGCCGATCAAGTTTTCTAATGGATTAAAGAAGTCAAGTTAATGTTTACCCCCATTTAACTAGTTCTATTGTGCAGAAAGAATTACAAACCAGGACTGAAATTGTTTGTCGCAGTTTGAAGTTCAGAGAGGCTGAAGTTCTTCCATGAAGTTAATAAACAAAAATCATTATCTTCAGGGAGAGTTGACGTAGAAACCGAGTTCTCCCTCGCACTTCTGCTGTATCTTCGTGTTAATTTTGGAACATGCATAGGAGCTATGCTAGGTAAGCGTCTCATGGATCTACTTTTTAGTAAGCGAAAGAATCCTCGCCAGCGATGTTGAGGTTGAGGTTCGCAATCTGATGTGCTGGTGTTCGAGGAGCTTACTTCTGATTCGAAGCTGCTTATGCAGTCTCCAAGAACTCCTCTAGGAGAATGTTCATCGATCTTCGCCCTCTCCAAATCCAAAGAACTAAAGTCTAAGAAGGCATTAAACTATAGCTTATGAGTTTAGTTGTAAAAGTGAGAGAGCATAATTGAGGAAGTAAATACTGGAGTTTACCTTGCGCGGAAGCAGATGAAGCTAGTGGAGAAATCGAGTTTTTATCAATAGCCGAAAAGAACTCATCTTTTGGTGTTCTTATAGCTAGACCACGGTAAGCACTACCAATTTCACTACAGGAAGAAAGGCAATTGTTGATAGGGTGACAAAGGATCATATCAATAAAAAAACAAAAAACCAAGAAAAGAACTGCTAATGTATACATACTAAATGCAGGAGAGGAAACCAGAATACGATAACATCAATACATTTCTGTATCAAATCGTGCACCAAACTAAACAAAGAAAAGAGACCGTTAAAGTTGTGTCAACAATAACTTGGACACTGGCATGGAAAACGAAAATAGGTCATAAAATATTAGTTTTGCCAGTTTGCCACAACGGTACATATATAATGTTTTGATTGAAGAGACCGAATCATAAAGAATGTCTCACGTTCCTCCTTAAGGTTATATCTTCTACGACACAAGAATTTTGTTACCAGAGCTAATAATGACGGTGACTAATATTATAAATCACAGAAAAACAAAAACTCTCAAATATATAGAAAAACTAATTCCGATTACAACAACCTATATATACAAGATTGGCATCAAAATAAAAACTACCCATAAAATGGAAATCAAATTGAAATTTAAAAGGAAATGAAGAAGAAAAAAAGAAAAAGTACCATCCAGGTGAAGGATCGAGGTTTTGTTCCATCAGTTTATTCTTTTCAGAAAAGAGAGAGCAAACGCAAAAAGAGAAGGAGAACTAAAATTAAGAGATAAGGAAACAAGGCATTTCAACACTTTGAATTCATTTTTCTACATTTTGGACGGCATTTTCAACTAAATTAACGGTTTTTTATCCCTCTTATTTTCCCCTGATTATCTTTTAGAATAGTAAAATTTCTCAAAAAAAAATTGTTAGTATCTCACGGCTCCTATCTCTCCATGTTCCCTAAATTTCAAAACTGTCTATCTATACCGTATTTAAGATTATTTTTTTGCCTAGCTAAATTGAGGCCTCCCCAATTCCATTTAACTTAGGTCTACAATAAAAGACAAAATAATAATCATTTCTAAATAATTTTTTTAAAAAAATTATCCACCGATTTTTATAATTAACCAATTTATTTATAATTAATTAGTATTAATCAATTTAATCTGTAGTTAAATAACCGTGTTGGATGGAAAATTAATTAGTGTTGATTAATAGTTAAAAACATGAAAATTTTTAAATTTTTACAAGAACATCAAACTGGAGTAGACGGATAAGATAGCCCACATATGTTGACTTCTGTTTGATGTTCTTCATTCACGAAGAATACAAGGAATCGATGGATGTGGGTACCCTTATAGACCGACTGTACCTCTTCTTTGTACAAAGTCTTACCATATTAGTCGATATAATCGGTGTATGTTGGTTCTCATATAGGTGGATTGTGCTATGTTTTCATAAAGAAAAATTCCATTCATAGTTTTAGAAAATTAACACATTATATAATTTATTAGTATGCGTGGTCTATCATCTCAGACATAAATACATCTTCAATGAATCTTGGAGAATATCTCCACAACACGGTATATTCCTGTGCATGAACCATCTTTCACCATTCCGTATTCACCATCGTTCATTATTCCGTATTCGCCATAGACTCGCAATCTGATTAACCTGAAACTAAATGAATGACAAGTTACTATGCAAACATTAAAAATGACGAGATAAGAATGAACATGTCCAATTACTCACTTTTTTCACTACAAGAAACTTGGGGATAATGATCGTTAACCATGCATCAAATTTTACGACATTATCGTATTTCCCTTTTGATGTTATCGAATCTAAGCGCTAAGTCTCTACATTTGCGGTGATTGATAGGATTTTCAACCTATAGCCGCAGTCGCACGACAACTACAAAGTAGAAGCGGCAAGTACGGGTTTGTCCACGGAAATTGATTATAATATTTTTAATTAATTACCTAATTATATGCTAAGACAAGAAATTGTTGTTGTTGATTTTAAGAATTAAATTTAAAGACAATTACTAAAATAAATTGATTGATTGAAAAATAGGAGAAAATTCTAGGGTTTCAGATTCCACTATTTTTTTATGTTTGTAAAACTAATTAATCACTACTTCAAATATTACTCTCTAATTACTCAAAACCTTATTGAACCCAATCTCATGCTTCAGAAGATTTATCGTTTTAAAACTTAATATTACAACTTTCGTTGTTTTTCCAAAAATCTAATTATCCTTCGCTTATAAAATATCAACAGCCTAAAGACTATTCAGAACAATTATTTTGAAGCTTTTAAAGAAGAGAAAATTATTAATCGTTGAAAGCACAAATATGGAGTAATATATCAAAGAAATTAAAAACTAGTAGTTACACATCAAAAATAGTTTCCTCTTACACCATAGAGAAGAGATTTAACCAGTCATAGCAAAAACAACTAAAGAAAATTGTTTAAACATATTGATATATTAAAGTGAAAAGAGCTTACAATTTTATTTGTACGACACATCTCAAATGCAGTGAAAGAAGAACTGACCCTAAGAGAAGCTCAGAAAGACTGCTCGTTGTTGAAGTTGAAAAAAACTGTTGCTGGTGGTATAGAAAACAACGACAACTTGAAAATGTTTAAAGCTTCAGGAACTGTTGTTATCACTAATGAAGAAACTGTTGTTGAAAGTGTTGAGTTTAAATGAAAAGGGTAACATATGAACGACAGTTTCACTGTGTTGTATCTTCTTGTTCCTCTTCTCTCTTCGAACTGAACTTGTGGAGATTCTTTTTTGAGATGTCTTTCTTCTCTCCATATCCTCCAATGCTTCTCCAAACCTCTTCTATTTATACTAACCCATCGAATTAACCCCAAATCTCCACTCGAATCTTCCCTTTTTATGAAAATAATCTTGAGAGAGATATTTTCCTTTTCTCAGAATTTTTTCACGTTGTTTTGATCTTGATCCTGATTTTGTTTCTTATGTTAACATAAACTCGATCTTCTTGTTTAATGATTATCTCCAACAGCCTGGTAATAGATAAAATTACAATCAAAAACCAAATCTTAGAAGATTTGTTTCCCGAGATAAAACAGGGGATGTTAGAAATCACGTGAAAGTGTGATATTCTTTCTCCAAATCGTGTAAACATTCCCATATATATTGTAAGAGTATAACATGTGTCTTAAAAACCTAAAATTTTGTCCAAAATTTGATCCAAATCTATGCGGGCGAAGAGAGTTCTTTTCCCGCCAAGCTTTATGTTTGAATCTTGAGAAGGGGTGCTCTTATCCAAGGCATGGGTGCCTTTAACCAAAACTGGGGTGCCTTAACACTTTTCGAGCTGATTTTTCCACAAATATTTATTCTTCAAAAATACCTATAAACACAATAATAATACAAAAATTAAGCAATAACAATATAAGACACAAAATTGTGTCTTTCAAATACCCTCAAACTTATTATTCGCTAGTCCTCGAGCAAATTTAGAAAATAAAATTCTAACTCGCTGTCGCAGGTATCGCGATTGCACTTAGCGTGTGCAACAAGCCTTTAAACCCATAGGTGTCCCTATCGGACGAGTTTTGTCTCGTGAGGGTTTACAAAAGATATACCCACAAAACCTTTACTCCAAATTTTAGCTACTTGTGAACGATTGAGGGTAGACACTGAACATGTTATTTAGTTGGCTACGAAATTCTTTGGCTATGGGAGGAATTACCCTGTTTTGAGTCCAATTGTTGTACACGAGTTTCCACTCAAATGTACTAAAATTCATATATAAGAAAACAAAGTACTACTCAGATAGTCGTACAATAGACCACAATACTTGGAATCTAACAAACTACAATCTCATGAATAAATTAAGAAGATGGATATGGAGATGATGAAGTTTGCACATATTGACTAAGCTGAACGGTGTTTCCCATATCTATCTGAAGGTCAATGCCAGGATGAATCTTATTGGATTGAGATACGCTCCCACTTGTCTTAATCCTTATACTAATATCGACTCAGCTAGTATATACAATGGCCCAGCGGTCGATTTATTGAAATTTTTATTATTGTTATTATTTATTTTTTTATTTTTTTATTTTTTAGTTTTTATTTTTTTTGGTCTAAATAATATACAATAATGGGGTTTGATCTCAATCACTCTTCTTCATCCCAACATCGATAACAAAGCGATATTGGTGCCCCACCAAATCACTTAGAGAAACACATAAAATTATAAAATAAAAACAGAACGTGATATGCTGATGATTCCGAGATATGGTGACGACTATCATGTTATTTCTAACACCTGAGCTTTGTCCTTTTATGAATAGACTATTTAGCTGGTCCCTCAACTCATATAGCCAAGAAATTTATTTCCATCTACTTAGAATGGTTAGTGTCATTTTGAGTTGTTCACAAGTTTCTAAATTTTGGAGTTTTTGGTACAACTAAAATTTTCAAATTTTTCTCCATTACCCCCAAACTTAAATTGAACATAGTCCTCGATGTTCTAAAGATAATGAATAAAAGCATGAATAAAGAGAATTACCGAGCAAAGTAAAAGAGATAGGGAAAAATATTACCAGCATTGTGTACCAAAAGCATATGGGTTTCCTCCCATAGAGCGATAAGTTTAATTCTGATTCTTCAACTGCATGAGTGGTCAACTCCAAAAATGGTTCAACCGTTGACCGTTAACTTAAATTTTCTCCATTCTTCGGATTCTGGTGGAACTGAACAATCAGATGAACAATCGGATGAGGAACTTGTAGGTGGGTTAAGCCCTCCTTAGTCGAGTTTTTAATTCCCCTCTCGCATACACTCGAGTCTCTTTGAGCCTCTCCTTAGCAGTCGAGTCTCTTTGAGCCTCTTGAAATTCACTGTCATACTTACTCATTTTCTACTTCAACGGCTCCATGAGGAAAAACAACCTTGACATAGTATAGTCTCGACCACCGGGATCTTAACTTACCAGGAAAGAGATGTAAACGGGAATTGTACAAGAGGACTTTTTGACCAGGTTCAAATGACTTTCGAATAATCGATTTATCATGAAATTTTTTAGTTTTCTCGTTGTATATTTTCATATTTTGGTAAGCATCATTACAAATTTCTTCTAACTCATTGAGTTGAAGTCTATAGTTGTCACTAGCGGTTGGTAGGTCAAAGTTTAGCCGTTTGATATCCCAATAAGAACGGAGTTCTAATTCTACAGGTAATGACAGACTTTACCGAAGACAAGTCTATATGGAGACATCCCCAGAAGATTCTTAAAAGTGGTTCGCTAGGCCCATAAAGCTTTTATTAAGCACAAAGGCTAGTTTTTCCGAGTGGGGTTTACGGTCTTTTCCAAAAATTGTTTGATTTGCCTATTACACACTTCTACTTGGCCACAAGTTTGCGGGTGATAAGGTGTAGAAACCTGATGAGTAAGAGAGTACTTTTTAATAAGGGATTCAAAGGAACAATTACAAAATGGGACGCTCCATCACTAATAATTGTTCTAGGCATACCAAATCGAGAGAACATGTTGTCTCTAACAAACTTGATCGTAACGTGGCGATCGTTTGTCTTGGTAGCTATAACTTCAACCCACTTGGACACATAGTCAACATCTAGAAGAATATAAAAATTGCCAAAAGAGTTAACAAAATGACCCATAAAATCAATATCCCATACATCAAATATTTCTATTATCAAGATAGAATTCAGTGGCATCATATTACGGCGGGTCAATTTTCCTAATTTATGACATCTTTCATAACTTTGACAGAATGTGTGGGAATCTTTAAATAAATTCGGCCAATAAAAACCATATTGCAAGACCTTAGCATCTATTTTCTTTGAACTAAAATGACCCTCACAAGCTCCAGAGTGACCAAAAGTGAGTACACTGGAGATTCGTCGTCAGGAATACAACGACGGATGATTGGTATGGACAATATTTTGAATAAGTATGGATCATCCCAGAAAAATGTTTGACCTCAGACAAGAATTTTACTCTATCCTGTTTAGACCAATGTTCATGCATTTGACCAGTTACCAAATAATTAACAATGTCATCAAACCAGGGTAATTGAGAGATGGAAAATAATTGTTCATCAGGGAATGTGTCAAGGACTGGTCTCTCATCATCTTTAGACTCAACAAGGATACGAGATAAATGGTCGGCTACTACATTTTCAGACCCCTTTTTATCACAAATCTCTAGAGTAAATTTTTGTAACAATAAAACCCATTTAATCAGTCGAGGCTTCGAGTCCTTCTTAGACAAAAGATACTTGAGCACGGCATGGTCAAAGTAGACTATAACCTTTGACCCAAGAAGGTATGATCTAAATTTATCAAGTGAAAACACGATGGCTAACAATTCCTTCTCAGAGGTTATGTAGTTTATCTGGGCATCGTTCAGGGTTTTACTGGCATAATAAATCACATAAGGTGCTTTAACATGTCGTTGGCCAAGGACAGCACTGACCGCGTAATCAGACGCATCACACATGAGTTCAAATGGGATGTTCCAATCAGGTGGTCGGGTTATAGGGGCAAGATTTAACGAAGATTTTAAGCTTCTTGAAAGCTTCATCAAAAACAAAAGTAGTATCTTTAGCAGGTAGGTCCGACTGAGGTAAGGCAATCTTGTTAAAGTCTTTGATAAAATGACGATAAAATCCAGCATGGCCAAGGAAAGATCTAACATCTGTTACGTTCTTAGGTGGCCTTAATTTTGAAATTAGGTCAACCTTGGACTTATCAACTTTTATTCCCTTAGCGGACACCACATGTCATAATACTATTCAAGATTTAACCATAAAATAACATTTTTTCCAGTTAAGGACTAAGTTCTTTTCTTTACAACGTTCTAGAACTAGTGTAAGGTGGTGTAAACATTCATCGAAAGAAGAACCAAAAACCGAAAAATCGTCCATAAAGACCTCAAGAAACCGTTCCACCATGTCCGAGAAGATACTTAACATGCAAAGTTGGAATGTTGCGGATGCATTGCACGACCCAAAAGGCGTACGCCTATAAGAAAAAGTACCAAATGGAATGTGAAGGTTGTTTTCTCTTGGTCTTCTGGGGCTATGGGGATTTGGTTATACCCAGAATATCCATCTAGAAAACAGTAGTGACTATGACCGCCTAGTCTTTCTAACATCTGGTCAATGAATGATAAAGAAAAATGATCTTTCCTAGTGACTGAGTTCAACTTACGGTAGTCTATACAAACTCTCCACCCAGTAGTAACTCGGATGGGGATTAATTTATTGTTTTCCTTCTTGACTATAGTAATCCCAGACTTCTTTGGGATAACCTGGACATGGCTGACCCATTTACTATTAGAGATGGGGTAAATGATACCCGTATCTAACAACTTGAGCACCTCAGTGTGGATAACATCTTTCATGTTGGGGTTCAAACGTCGCTGCATTTGTCTTGAGGTTTTGGCACCTTCCTATGGGTAGATTCGGTGCATACATTCAGCAGGACTAATTCCTTCCAAATCTGCTATGGTCCATAAGGGCAGTCTTGTGCTTTAGGAGAACACTAACTAGTTTACTTTCCTGATCAGGCTCTAAGTCAGAGGCAATTATGGCAGGAAGAGTATTCTCATTACCTAGAAACACATATTTCAAAGTATCTGGTAACGACTTTAATTCAAGGGTGAGAGCTTTAACTAAAGATGTGATGGGTTTATCTGTAATAGGTGGAAGAGGTTCAGGTTTACATTGCCATTTTCCATAATCCAAAATTGGTGCATAATATAGCAATGCATTAAATTCTTTAAAATGACTATCCTCATCATAGTATGCTCCAAAATGGGGCAAGCAGGCCTCTAACGGATCACTAACACTATTGGTGCTAAAAGTATTCTCAACTAGACAATCAATCATGCATACAGACTCATAGTAGTCATGGTCCGAAGGGGCTTGGAAAGCTTTAAAAACATTCACCGAGATTTTTTGATTGCCAAAAGAAAATTCCACTTGAGCATTTTGACAATTGATTATCGCATTAGCAGTTGCTAAGAACGGTCGACCTAGGATGATCAGAATGTGGATTTCTTGGTCTGAGATAGGTTGATTGTCTAGAATCACAAAGTCAATTGGATATATAAAGCTTTCTACCTGAACCAACACGTCTTCAATAATTCCACGTGGAATCTTGATTGACCTATCAGCTAACTGAAGTGTAATCCTAGTTGGTTTCATCTCACCTAGTCCAAGTTGTTTGTATACCGAGAACGGTAAAGGGTTCACACTAGTCCCAAGATCTAGCAATGTATTTTCTATCCGTTGATTGCCTATAATACAAGTAACAGTGGGACAATCAGGATCTTTGAATTTGACTGGGTACTATTATCTAAGTAGGGAACTAACTTGTTGGGTCAAGAATGACTTTCTACGGACACTCATGTCTCGTTTGACCGTACACATATCTTTTAGAAATTTGGCATATATTGGCATATGTTTAATTGCATCTAACATGGAAAGGTTGATGTCTAGGATTCCAGCATAAATGTCGGGCTTTTTCTTGGCAATCCTTTGGGGAAATGGAGCGGGTGGTGTAAACACTCTCTCAGGGACAGTTTCCTCATTTGGGCCCACATCTTTCTCAGGCCCATTAGTATCACTAGGAGTTTTATCAACCTCAAACTCTTTTTCAGTTTGATTACTACCCTTAGGTTGTTCTACTGTGTTTTCTACTATTTTTCCACTTCTGAGGGTAATGACTGCTTGAACGTGCTCAGTAGAACTACCCGACCCATTTGCCTGATAGACTCCTTTTGGATTCGGAGTCGGTTGACTAGGGAATTTCCCATTCTCCCTATCATTTAGCCTTTTCGAAAGTTGACTAATTTGAGTCTCTAAGTTGCTAATAGCTTGAGCATTATTTTTTTGGTTACGTTGACTCATCAAGACGAAGTCATCGAACCTTTGGCTACTATGGACAACTTGACTGACTAAGAGTTTTAGAGATTATTCTAAAGTCATCAACTTAGTATCAGTTGGGCTTGGTTCTTGGGCTTTATTTGGGTTCCTAGGAAAACCTGGTAGTGGATTGCTAGATGGTCCACCCTGGTGGGTACCTTTAAACCATAAGAAATTGGGGTTATGTCTCCATCCAGGGTTGTAGGTATTAGAATATGGGTCAAACTTGGGTCGACCCTCATATTTTGAGTTCATACCGCTATGCAAGACACTAACCTGGTCAGGGTAGTTTCATTTAGGTAAAATTGAGGCTCATTATTGTAGCCCATACTTGACTCGACCCTTCTTGGCTCCTAATCTCTAAGGCCTCTAAACACCTAAGAATATCTGACACATTATCAACTCGATTGTACCTATGGATAGGGTTCCTATTGACATATGGTTCTCTCATTTAATCCCATTGCCTTGTTTTCTCATCTAACTCGATAAACGAGTCAAAACAAATGTATGGATCCTGATGAGTAAACTCACCACCACTCATTGTTTCTACCTGCATACGGGTTTTACTATCTAGGCCCTTATACAAGATTTGGGCCATGTGGGCTTTTTCAAAGCCGCGATGCGGACACTGGTATAACAATTCATTAAATCTTTCTACATAATCGTGTAGGTTTCACCTAATTTCTGCTTATAAGTTTAAATAGACAGACGAACAACATCAGTATGGTGTGGGTAGAACTTCTTAACAAAAACCTCTACAAGACTGTCCCAGGTGGTGATTGTTTTAGAAAAAATAAAATGATACCATTCTTTGGCTTTTTCATCAAGAGAAAAAGGAAACAAACACAACCTAAGCACATCTTTGGAGATATTCGGATAACTCATTGTGTCACAAATCATTTTAAAGTCTCTTATATGGGTATACGGGTCCTTATTCTTTATCCCTCTAAAAATGTACGAAGCTAAACAACTGTCCAGGGTTTAGTATCAAATTTGACTGTAGTGGCTGGTAAAACTACCCCTGGATCACGTACTACTCTAGATGGGTTCATACGATCTCTAAGGGTTATGTTCACCTGGACTTCATGCTCACCCATTTCTGCAAAAACAAATGTACCACCTAAATCCGTGTAACGGGTTGGACTTAAACAAAATATGTTGCTTTCTTCAAGTCTATCTCCTACACGAATCCAATGAGGCATACACAGGCAAGAATACTAGTGTTTAGCAAGAATTTGTGCACATGCAAGATGCAGGTTTCCCTATTTTAGGTAAGCTTGGGTTACCGCAGCAAAATATACTTACAGTCAAGACTAGTCACAGGTACAAGGCTAAGGCTTGTGGAAGTTCGAATGATAATGCCCTGAGGGTTCAGTGTACTATTCCACGTGTTTTCTTAAAATCGTTGCCGCAAGATGCGAGGTAAATAAACTCAAACACACTAAAAGGGAAATAAAATATAATATTAAAAAAAATTAAAATTGTTTCTAAATTTAATGAAAATCTGAAAATAGAAATTAATGAAATAAAATTTTGGAATATACTAACCTTTATGGTAGGCAATTTTCCACAAAATGTTGTAAAAATATTACCTGCACAACAAAGACAAGAAATACTTAAACAAAATCTAGAAAGAAAATAAAAATAAAATACTAAGCTAACTAGCCTAATTAACACAAAAATTGAAAATTAACTATAAATATTATTTCTCATTCCCCGGTAGCAGCGCCAAAATATGATAGGATCTTTAACCTATAGCAGCAATCGCACGACAACTACAAAGTAAAAGCGGCAAGTACGGTTTTTCCAGGGAGATTGATTATAATATTTCTAATTAATTACCTAATTATGTGCTAAGACAAGAAATTGTTGTTGTTGATTTTAAGAATTAAATTTAAAGAACATTACTAAAATAAATTGATTGATTGAAAAATAGGAGAAAATTCTAGGATTTCATATTCCACTATTTTTTTTATGTTTGTAAAACTAATTAATCACTACTTCAAATATTACTCTCTAATTACTCAAAACCTTATTGAACCCAATCTCATGTTTCGGAAGATTTATCGTCTTAAAACTTAATATTACAACTTTAGTTGTTTTTCCAAAAATCTAATTCTCCTTCGCTTATAAAGTATCAACAGCCTAAAGACTATTCAGAACAATTATTTTGAAGCTTTTAAAGAAGAAAAAATTATTAATCGTTGAAAGCACAAATATGGAGTAATATATCAAAGCAATTGAAAACTAGTAGTTTCACGTCAAAAATAATTTCCTCCTACACCCTATAGAAGAGATTTAGCCACTCATAGCAAAAAGAACAAAAGAAATTGTTTAAACATATTGATTTATTAAAGTGAAAAGAGATTACAGTTTTCTTTGTTGATTAAACAACACAGCTCAAATGCAGTGAAAGAAGAACTGACCCTGACTGCAGCTCAGAAAGACTGCTCTTTGTTGAAGTCAAAAAGAACTGTTGCTGGTGTATAGAAAACAACGACATCTTAAAAGTGTGTAAAGCTTCAGGAACTGTTGTTATTATTATTGAAGAAACTGTTGATGAAAGTGTTGAGTTTAAAGGAAAAAAACAACATACTCAACGACAGTTTCACTTTGTTGTATCTTGTTCTTCTTCATCTTCTCTCTTCGAACTGAACTTGTGGAAAAGAAATTATGAGATTTCTTTTTTCTCTCTGTAGCCTCTGATGCTTCTCCAAACCTCTTCAATTTATACTAATACATCGAATCAACCCCAAATCTCCACTCGAGTCTTCCCTTTTTATGAAAATAATCTCGAGAGAGATATTTTTCTTTTCTCGGAAATTCTTCACGTTGTTTTGATCTTGATCCTGATTTTGTTTCTTCTTTTAACATAAACTCGATCTTCTTGTTTAATGATTATCTCCAACAGCCTGGTAATAGATAGACATACAATCAAAAACCAAATCTTGGAAGATTTTTTTCACGAGATAAAACAGGGGAGGTTAAAAATCACGTGAAAGTGTGATATTGTTTCTCCAAATCGTGTAAACATTCCCATATATATGTCAAGAGTATAATATGCGTCTTAGATAAACTGCAACGGGCTAGTAGAGTAAAGAGAGAAGAGAAACTTTTCTTTTTACTCGCCAGTATGCAGCCGCAACGGGAGAGTAGATATAGGATTTAGTCCACAGTATCGGAGTAACTTTTCTCCGAATTCTAAGTAAAGTCGCACGGCCATGTGAGATAGCGTATGCCGAATACGTTCATTTAGTACACCGTATTTATATCAAAAGTATCCCTAGAGAAGCGCCTAGTCTTACGCTCAGCTAAGTATACGCCTCATAATACGGTTAGCTGGAACAACGCCCCTTAAAGATACGCAACATTACAGTAGCGCTCCACTACACGGCGTATTATCTGACCGCTTAACATTTGTGCGGTCCTTTAGCATGCCGTCCAAGACATACAGTCTTGTAGAAGCACTTCTACACATGGGACTTTCTTCTAAGAGACCGTATGAAAACTTGGACTCCAAATATTATCATGGGACTCTCTCCTAAGAGCACTTCTATAAAAAAACGGTCTCCTAACTGGCCGTATAGACAATCGGTCCATTGACAATTGGTCTCGTATAGACAATCGGTCTCCTAACTGGACGCTCCAAACATATACGCTCACTTAGGAGCACTTCCAAAACATTTATACGGCCATCTGGGTGACCATTTCATAAACGAGCGTCTTTCATCGACAGCATATCTCGTAATACGTCCACCCAACTAGACGCAACAAATATTACGACCTTCTATGAAGCCGTCTCTCGTAATACGGCCACCCAACTAAACGCTCAATCATACGTATTGTTAAGTGAGCGTATTTTATTTGGCGCTCATCCGAATGAGCGTATAGTTCCGCGCTCTTCTAAGTGAACGAAAATACAACATACGTTAGGATAGCTAACCGTCCATGGTATATTCGGCCCTCTAAGAGAACGTCCTGTATCATACGAATACCAAGAAGAGCGTGCGATCAAAATTTGCTCCCATACCGCTGTGGTTTTTAAGCCAAAGACCATCCAAAATTTGGTTTTTAGTCGATAGGGTAGTCGCACCGTTACAGTTGCCCTTAACAACGTAAAATCTTGTCCAAAATTCGATCCAACTCTATGCAAGTGAAGAGAGTTCTTTTCCCATAAAGCTTTATATTTGAATCTTGAGAAGGGGCGCTCTTATCCAAGGCATGGGTGCCTTTATCCAAATTCATGGGTGCCTTTAACCAAAACGGGGGTGTCTTTAACACTTTTCGAGCTGATTTTTCCACAAATGTTTATTCCTTAAAAATACCTACAAACACAATAATAATAAAAAAATTGAGAAATAGCAATGTAAATATGAGCTCAAATAAGGCAAAAATATGTTTATAAAAATATTCATATCACCGATTGTATCCTAAAAAATCCAGAAATAATTCTCGTTTCCTCTAAATAGAATCGGTCAATATTATTGTTTTTATTGATCGATTGTAACCCAAAAAAACTATAGAAAATTGGTGTTTCCTCAGCTTACAAAATCGGTCGATATGAACGTCTCCCTCCCATCCCAGGAATAATTGAAGAAAGTCAACTGGTTCAATAAGTCTGACAAACTTATGGAATGTTTGCCCCATAATCGGTTGATACGTATGGACATATAAACCGATTAAAAACTTGTATCTTTTGCCAAAATTTACAATCGATCATTATTCATGTAATTCTTGACCGACTGTATCTTAAAAAGCTACCAGAATACCTGCATATTTTGCCCAAATTGTAGTTCGTTTGTCTCGTCTTAGCAAAACACAACAGTTTTAAAACCAAGAATTCATTCATTCATAAACTAACAAACCTAATATGTTTTAATTCCTAAATAACAAAGTTAAGGATATAAGTTTGACTCCATAATTATCCATAGTTAAAGACATAAGTTTGAATCCATAATTATACATAATAATCTTTAGACACGACCATCACAAGCACCTCGACCTCGTTTAGCATGTCGATCTGGAGCACCATCATTATCGTCACCATCATGTTAATTATTTTTGTCATGGCCGCTACTTAATTTAGCCCGAGTATCCTTTCTCGCTCTGACTTTCATCTTTGGCACCATCTCCACTGTTTCCCCATACATAGCACAAGTTTTTGTATTAGGTTAATTGATGTTTGGTACTCAGGTTTTGACCAGGTTTAGTGTTTGGTCTAACATCTGTCCAACGTTAGGGCATGGTAACTGGACTGAACGTTGACCCTCGTTGACTCGGTTACATATTGGTTTCTGTTAAAAAATACAAAATAAAGTAAAATAAATAATAATATTAAACGAGTTTACAATCATGACCTTTACTTTTCTAACATTTACATCCTTCTCCAGATCCTAAACCCAATTTTTCATCCTTCTTCAAACCCTCACCGCCGCAACCACCCATCACTGTCTCTGCCAAAAATCCATCAACAGTTTCTACACCTTGTTTGAACTAAATCTTCAAACCCTATCTCATCAATTCCTTATTCTTCTCAATATCTTCATCTTCTAACCCTTTTCATCTATTCTCAACAGCTTCATCTTTTAACCCTCCATCTTCTTCTCACTGTCGATGAAAAACAAACTCAACCATCATTTTCTTTCCTGTTTTATAGCAGCAATACTCAGTTCGATTGAGCAACACCTTCATCATGGATCCTGGGTTGGTTGACTAAATACTTGAAAATATTCGATTGAGTAACATCTTCATCTCTCAAAACCTTAGGTTGATCATCAATTTATTTTCTACGCCTACAAGTTCAGTAGCAGTAATATTTTTAGAATTGAAAAAATTAAATTTAAGTTTAAGGATTTTGTGAGGATCAGATAAAAAGATTGTTGGATTCTTGATGGACACTTAATTTATACATTTTTACCGCCTAATTCGTATTTTCTAATACCCATTTTGTACTAATTTTATTATTTTTATGCTTTTATAGGTGGTATGCGTAAAACCCGAAGTTGCGAATTGATACGACTAAATGGGCTAAATTGTTAATGGAATTCACTTACTTATCTCTTTAGACTGTAACCATGGGCTTATGTCCAATTATATTAGCTAGAGAGATTATAGTTTTGGATGAGTTCGTTGGCTGGAAGAGAAGTGAACAAGGCTGGTGGGACAGAGAGTTTGGTCAGGTGGTCAAAGGCTAGGGGATTTTTTCTTGTTCTGTTGGGAGATGAAATTGGAGTTGAGAGTGGGGGCGGACAGTCAGAGAGAAAAGAAAGTTAGAAGGTGGGGCTAGGTCATGACGTGACCGAGAGATAAAGTATAGGAGGAAAAGTAGGTGGTGGATGGAGAGAGAGGTGAAGAGGCGTAGAGTAGGTTTGTGATTGAAAGAGAAGATGGGGGACAAGATTTGAGAAGTGGAAATAAGGGAGGAGGTTGGGTGGATTGATTGGAAAGGGAGAGAGAGAACATAGGGGGGGAGAGGGTTAGTTTTCTCTTTTGGGGAAGAGAGGCTGGTGGAGGTATCCATAGGGGTGTTGCGGCTAATAGTGGAGAGAGGTGAGAGAAAAGAAGATTGATTGGAGAGAAACAAGACAAAAAGGGTAAGGGGTGTGACGGCTGTGTTTGGCGTGAGAATAGAGAAGGTGGAGTCAGTTTTCTGGTTCTGGAAGGAGAATAAAGTTGGGGTTTGGCGGTTGTTGGTTATTGGATGGTGCTGATACCGAGACAGAGAAGAAAAGATGAAAAACCAGAAGTTGAAGAGATATTAAAAAGGTTTTAATCTTTTCCCTCTCTACTTTTGTTATATCTTTTTATGGATTTTAAGAAATCCATCTCCATGTTTTGCTAGATTTTGTGACTAGGGTTTTGGGTAGAAACCAATTTTGATTATGAAAAACTCATAAATAAATGGTTTAAATGTTTATTAATTTATCTTCATTGTTAGCTTGATTAATTATTGAATAAATAGTGGAATTGATCATATATGTTTTTCGTTCGATATGTCGTTCTGGGATTATATTATTTGATGGTGTATGCTCACAAATTGATATTTGATTCTTTGAAACTATATGTTGGTTAGATAGATCTACTGATTGTTTATGATTTTAAATTGATATGCCATGCTTAGTAACATTTGATGGGATATACTTTTCGATTGATAAGCAATTCTTTAGAAATGTCAACTTGGAAGCGAAGGAAATTACAGTGGTGAAACGATTATTTTGGAGATTAAATGTGAGTTCTATATATCAAATTGGTGAAAACCGAAAAACCCTAGTACCCTCTCTACTTGATCACATTGTATATTTTAGCTAGTTTATTTCATTATTTTCTCGTTCATTAGTATAAAATCCAAAAATCCAAAAATCCAAAAATCCAAAAGATATTGTTTCTGGTTAGTTTATTAAGAATATTGATTGCAGTATTGTCCCCGCTCCCTGTGTGTTCGGCCCATACTTGTCGTTGTCTGCATTGTAGACACCGTGTGATTACGGTCTTTATAAATAGGTTTCTACGAAACCCATCAATTCTTGGTGATTAGTTTTATGATGTGGGATTTAGCGAACCCATGATATTCAAGGAAGGTAAGAACTGAGTCTGGATTCGATGTGGCTTCAAATTGGGGTTTCGTTGATGCAGATTTTGCTTGGGTTTCTGATAATCAACAAGAATTTATCAGGTAAGAAACTTCAAAAGAAGAAGAAAAAATCGATCTAACTTTTGTTATGAAATAAGCACAGAGAACATGACTGAGGCAGTGAAGATAATTGATTTTCGTTTGAAAGAGGAGAATTGAGAGTTAGGGTTCATATATTAGAACTGCTAATCAGGACCATAGGTTAAACTCTTAATCAAGAGTGTTGGATCTTAGGCCCACTTTAGGGTATACTTGTAAATTCAATATAATTTATTTTATACAATTAATTAAATTTAGTCATAGACAGTCAACGATGATCAACGTTCATACCAAGTACCAATCCCTAACGTCGGACAAATGTTAGACCAAATACTAAACCTGGTCAAAAACCCCAAGTACTAAAAACCAATTAACCCTTTTGTATTTTCCAAATTGTTGTATATCTTATTTTGTTTTTCATTTGCCTTAACATTTTTTCCTTTACCCATACATGTTTTTTCCATGTTGATCAGAGACGTGAATAGATTTCCTTGTTTTCATTTTAAAAAAAATATATTTAACAAATCATGCCAAAACCTTAACAATCCATAATAGACTAACAATACGTACCAGAACATCGAGAACTCTTTCTCAGTCCTTTATTAAAACTCTCTTATCTCTTCGTATTCCACGAGTATACGAAATATTGTGGTACCACGCTATGTTATTTGGATTTACTTCATCATCTGTGTTCGGAGACCTTCCCATTTGAATTAAGGATGTACCTTTTTCTTCTCAATCCTAGGATGACGGTATAGGCTCGTGAACAACTGCACTTTTGTTATCATAGGACTTATACTCGGTCTTCTTCAATGCACACTTATGGTAAAAATATTTTATGGGTATCGGTATACGCCATCATATTGTCTCTCCACTATCGTCGGGTTGTACATTATATATCATTTTGGGGGTGAAACAGAGGTCCAAAATAATATTGTGCCTCGCACCGTAGCATCTTTCATTCTGCTACTTCTTCCTTATAAGGGTCAAAGACAACATATCCAGCGTTTGGTTCTTCAAACTCTCCGTCGCACCCTTGAAGGATCATCGACTTCCTAGAAAATTATCGTTCCAATCCTTGTTCACTTGGGCGCTTTCAGCAAAATTTGGGAAGTGCAAGTATATTCACACCTACGTCAACATAGGATTATAGGGGAAATCATTAAAAAGTAAAATAAACAAATACAATAACTATACCACTTGAATTACGAGCAGAAGAGCTAAATTCCCTCAGACTTAGCTCCTCTTTACCCTAACACTCTCTTTTATCTCGTTGTACAATTATGAAAGGCACCCAGTGCCTCGAGAGTAGTCGTGAACCTTTTTCAATGGTTTCACTAACTGTATATAGTTGGCGTTCACACGAGAACTGGAAACATCAGGGAAGATAACATATCCCAAAATGTAGAGAATATATGTGGTGGCTATAGTAGTGATAAGCTCCCGTGTCAACTCATTTCTTTGATGAAACAGTTATGTGTTCTTGAATTGTTCCATCAAGTTCTTAAGATGTAATATTCTCTGTTTTTGACCAGCTACTAACATATTTGATTTAGTATTCTCTGCATCCCAACCAAAAACCCTCAAAGTGAAATCGTAAGTCTCCTTCCAACTAACCTCATTCACGTAATTACCCCCCTAATGGATTTACCTTCTGCGGTAAGACTTGTAATTTCCTGCACAACATCTGAAGTTATTTTCATTTCACCGAACGGAAGATGCATATCTAGTATTCGTTATCCCTGTAATATCTCTCGCAGAAGGAAGAAACAAGGGGACGGTCATATCCAACCACTGAATTCTTTACTGCAGCCAATAACTCTGAATCATCTATGAGCTAGACGACTTGAGGGGATTTTCTATACAATAACCATTTTTTCATTATACTCACTGACGATTGGTGTTCGAGAAGACGCACAACATTGGTGTGATCCTGAAAAACATATCGGTAGACAATAATCAAAACACTAATACTAGATAGATAATACATGATAACTTAAAGTTTAAGATATAGTATAAGGTTGAGATAATTAATATGGTTGCACATAAGTTAGCTACCCAAGCATGTTTTTACCCAAAAAAAAACTCTTTTTTATCATCGGGTAAACCATAAGAGGATCATCAACGCTGCAAGGTAACATCAACTTAGAGGCTGGTAAGTACCCCCTTTCTTCTTTCTTGGTGAATTTGAAGTTTTGACTTCACCGCATTGTTGTTCTTCTCCGTCTCTTTTTTCTTCTTCCTCACCTTCACCGTCTCTTTCTCCGTTATTACCTTCACCTTCTTCTTCACTTTGTTCTTATCACTTTCTTTTTATATATATTTCTTCATTATCAGATTCTTCTTCTATTGGATGCTCTAATTAAGTTGATTCATTGATGAAGACCTATCCACGTCACCTATCGAGCCCCTATGATGTCTAGCAGCCAAATTTTGATCGTTCTTTCAATGAGGTCCCAAATTCGAATGAGAAACAAGATCATGTTTCTTCTTTAATTTCTCTTCTGAAACCTTTTCTTTCCCTTTTCCCTAAAGAATATGACTAGGGATGCACATGAACCGAGCTGAACTGGTCAAATCGTCGGTTTTTCCAAACCGATCGTTGATACCGATTCTGTCCATGGTTTATAAAATCACAACTGTTGATATGTCGGTTCGGTCTATGGTTTCAAATACAAAACCGCCAGAGCTGAATCGATATAAACCCGTTAAATTACAGTCATTGATCTATATAAGTTTAATCGTAGCCTTCAATCTCTATCTATATAATACTAAGTTTAACCTAACCCTAAAAACTAAATCACTTTTTTTTCTTCTCTTCTCTTCAACACTTTTCAGCGCCGCTTCTCTTCTGTTCATCTTTTCTTCTATCATTACAAGTCTACAACCACCACGAACTCCTACCTCTATCACCACGACCTGCTTAACATCATCTTCTTCTTCACTGTTTAGATCTAGAAGAAAAATAAACTAGTAAATGAACCATTTCCCATCAACTAATTAATTTAACATCACCAATAAAGATGTAAAATTAGATTAATGTTTGATTTTGTTATGTTTGGGGAGGTTTTCATGGAAATGAAAACCTAGATTTTTCAATTTCGAGTGTTTTTTATTTGGGGTTCTAGTAGAATTTGTTATGCCTCAAAAACATCTAATTTTGATCACTTTTTTTTTTATTTATTTAGACTTTTTTTCTTGGTTTTGATTTTAGGGATCTTATTATTTATTGTTATAAGTGATCGTAGATGGAAGATTAAAAGGAACGAAAACCCCAAAAAAGAAAAAGAAACTATCATCAATTTGTGTGAATGCTACTGGATCATGTGGATGTTTTTAAGTGAATCTGATTTGATGATTATTCTTCATGTTCTAAGTAATTTGGACTTTTTGTGAATATGCTTTGTTCCAAGTAAAATGAAACCCTAGGTTTTGTCATCTGTTGTAGTGAATCTTATTTGAATTTTTCATCTTGTGAATTGTATGTAAATTTTTTATACAAAAAAATATAAAATTGTTGTATAATTAAAGGTTAAATGTATGTTGAAAGTAGAAATTTTTAGAAGAATTGCAGGTTCAAAAATAAAATCTGGCAACACAAATCTGCCAGACAAGTTTATGACATAGGTTGAAACCGATAAGAACGGTTACTGGCCGATCATACTGGGATCGATTTAGAACCGAACTAAAGCCTGGCCGGTTCGGTGGCGGTTTTAATATTCAAAACCGACCTATGATCGGCTCGGTGGCCGGTTTTGGCTAAAAACCGAGTCGACCGACCGATGTGCATCCCTAAATATGAAATATACAGTGAACAACAATGAAATTCAGGTAACTTATTTTAGGAATCCCAAGTGTACAATCAGTTATCACGATACATCCACATACACCGATTTCAAAAAATTTACACTTCACAATCGGTCGATAAAAATGTGCATATCAACCGATTCTAGCCTAAAAAACATCCAAAAATTTGTGCATTTGCTCAAAGTTACAATCGGTTGATAAAAACATTTATATTGAGCAATTAAAATCTTGACAATTGAGAAATCACAAACTTTATAATCGTTTGATGTGGACATTTACATCAACTGATTGTACAAAAAAAATGTGTATTTTCTTCAAACCAGAATCAGTTGATATGAATGCCCACATTGACTAATTTTGTGTTGATGTTCTTTAACCACGAAAATATCAAGAACAATCGGCCGAAGTGTATCTGCACATCCACCGATTAATACAAGAATCGGTCAATATGAGCATTCACATCGACCGATTGGTTAAAAACGGAAAACCTAAATTTGATATTTTTCAATTTTTGAATGTATGCCTAAATGAAAAACCTAAATAAGAGAATTTGGTTTATAGAAAAGTACCTGATTCTTGTCATTCATTCTGTTTCTATTGCGCTCTGATTTTCTTTTTCGTCAATTTCTGGAACTGGATTTGATTGTTTTTATCGAATTGTTTTCCCAATTTTCGAATCAGTTCTTTTAGGGTGCGCACTTACTGGTTTGCTTAACTCGTTTTGTTATCGTCATTATATATATAAAAAAAGATCGATTAATTGGGTTTTTGAATTGACGGATCAACAATATAATCGACGATGTTTTATCTTGAAGAAAAAAAACGAAGGAACATAGAAAAAAAATCGGTGGTTGTGATGGAGAAGGGTGTTAGATTTTAATAGAGAGTAATTTAGTAGTTTTATCCTTTTTAACCACCCCTTATCTTTTAAGGGGTATAAAATTTATAAACCTCAATTAAAATGGGTATGCCTCAGTTTAACTAGGTTTTTTTAGGACGTCCAGTCGACACCATAATAATATGTAATAAACACTGAAAAATTAAAATGCCCCCACCACGAACTATCAATTCCAAAGTATACCTACCGTAGAATTTATTCACAATAACTTACTACTTACGACAAATATAAAATTCATCTAAGTCCTGATTAGGACTAGTTACCTAAATTAGAAAGCTCACAAAATGTATACGAACAATTGAAATTTTAAGTGTAGTAAAAAGTTGATGCTCGATCCCGACCATAATAATAATAAGTATAATAATGTGTACAGAAAGTTATAACAAAAACTAAACCAAACAAACAAAATATGGCGAAAATTTTCCCTTAAATTACATTTGAACAATTCAACAAAGATGGAATAATAGTTACTTCACCTGATTATGAAAATATCTAGATCTAATCAAAGTTTAGTTGAACCCAGGTCCGATCCAGAACTAAAAATTGAAAGACATCTTTAAATCGTTCACTGCTAAAATCTCTTTTTACAGGAAAAAGCTTGCTACCACAAGCCAAATTAGTTACACAAAAGAAGAAAGAAGGAAAATTTCCTCCATATATAAGTCAGGGACGGACCTATAAGAGGGTTAATATGGGCTTTAGCCCAAGTAATCATCTAGCCCATGTATACTAATTTATGTTTTAAATTATTTAAAGGGATCGATTTTTGAGTCAATTTTTATTTGATTATTAACATCAGCCCAAGTCAAAATAAAATTTAAAACAATCCCTGGTTCCGTCCCTAATACAAGTATGATTAAATGTCGGACCAATTTAATTGTTGAACACCTACAAAGACGTCATATGAATTATTTATCTAATCATAGTTAAACTACCTCTATGGTTAACAACCTAGATATCGAACACAATTTTTTGACAAATCGTATAAATTGACTCAAAAACCGGTCCCCTTAAATAATTTGTTTTTTCTGGTGAGGTCGCATTCATGTAAGACCTCTCGTTCACCCCCAAAAGAATTCTCCATTCTTATTTTTTTAGGGTTTAGTTAGAGCATCTCCCATAAGGTCATATAAAGAGATGACTCCTAGGGTTTGAAACCTTTTAGACCAATAATTAATCCCCAATACTAATTGCCTATTTCCATATGGATGCTTACAAGGAAAAATAGACTACTAGAATTTTTTCCATGACCCTAAACCTTGATCATATGTATACATTAACATTTCAATCGATAAGAAACTTATTTTGAAAAATAAACACAACTATATTTTGTTATTTATTTTAAGAAAATATATTATATACTACCTCCGTCCTTCCTTCTAGGAAAAGAATTGCTATCATTTTATTAAAGTTGGAACCAATGGTGCTGGTACTGTTGGAACATCCAAGCCCAATCTTCGTTTTCCTATTGGGGGAATATCCACTCCGTAGATGTTCATAACTTCTATACCAATTATTGGTTGGGTAACCGATTGGTTTCATTCGTCGTATCCACCTTCATCACAAGCTATGAATACTTGATTATACCTTTTCCATCCCCGATCTCGCCGTATTCTGTAATCCGATATCAGGACGGTGGCTGATGCATGTCGTAAGTGCAACAAATTACTCAAGATATTTCACATTAATTAACAGGTAATATAGCGGTAGTAAAGATCGTTCCCACAGAGAGCTGCGTAATTGATATGTTATTTATATTAGCAAAACTAGAATAAATGTTAAAAAAGGGGTTTTGCATATTAATTAACTAAATAAGAAGACAATAAAAGAAATAGATGATTAGGGAATCGTTCGCCGTTACCAAACGTTTACTGAATTACTATACTTATCTATATTTCCTCAGAATCATTCATCACCAACCGTAGAATAGCAGGTACGCTTAGCTATCCACAAAACTCCTTGTATCACCGGATAACAGGTACGCTTAGTCACCGGATTCTATCCAACTGAGCCGCCTTGAGGTACGCTTACAAGGTGTAACTCGATCGAACACTTTAAGATTTGTGAATTTAGGTTTGATCCTATTAGTTAGACTCAGGACGCTCGGTCCACTTTCTAGTGTTGTCTTCACACACAATTGTTCCACAGAATCCCTCTGCAAGGTCTCAAGTTTTTTACTTGTGTAGGAGATGATCGACAATTACGGATCGCTCAACTCTCTACTAGCAATAGAATGATCAATAGATTAATCTAGCGTGCACTCCAAAAAATCTAAGAAATCAATCATAAACCCTAGATATAGTGAAAACAAACGATGAAGATAATAACTTCAAACAAACTTGTATTAACTAATAAAGCTTCACATTTAGAATATTGAACTCATCCTTAGTCAACAAAGGTTTATCTACTCATATTACAAAGAAGAATGGTTTCCCCCTAAAAGGGTAAACCCTAGGTTTAGATGTAGAAGTTGTGATATGAGAGGTAGAATATATGAAATTACTTAAAATATGTCTTGTTTGAGCCTTAGATGTCTTCTTTTATAGCGTTCAATGCTTATCTTATCATCTTCTTCTAGGGTTTAGAATCCTATTTGAACTAAGTTTCCTTAATTTAGAAGTCAAAAACGTGTCAAAACGGACCCCTTAGCTTTCCACAGCCGGCATATGTGATTCCCCACAAGTAATGCCGACAGTTGGTCCAACTTTCTTCCACTTTACCCTCTACAGTCGACATAGATGAGTTGCTAATAAGCAATGCCAACTGTTAGTGTTATTCTCTGCCACAAAACTTGCTACAGTCAGCATAGATGTGCTGCTAATGAGCAATGCCGACCGTAGGTCTAATTCTTTGTCCTTTTTTGTGTCACAATCGGCATAGGTATGTTGCTTATGAGCAATGCCGACTGTTGAGTTGTAGGTGACCTTTTCTTCGTCTCGATTGTTTTGTCCATAACTTTGTTATTCGAACTCGGAATGACCTCATTCTTTTTGAGTTGGCTTTGTATTCTCGTTCTCTTCAAGATGGTATTAAGAACTCCTGGATTTGAATGAGTAGAATTTGTCTTTGGCTCTTCTCCATTGGTAGATTTCAATTCGTTGTTCCTTTTAAGCACTTTGTAGCTCCTTTTTGGATGATTCATCGGGAAAAAAAATCTAGTGTAGTCCTTCAGTCTTGGTAGACTAATATTGGTATATGTATACCACCAAATCTGAAGTAAACAACATAGGATTAGTTTAGCCTCTTTGCCAATTTCTCATTGCACAAAACCCAGTTTGCCTATCCACTTAGCTTGGCTTTTTGGGCAATACACCTATGCCCACTAGGGTTGCTCTTAGGAAGGACTTTTTTGGGGAGTATATTTTAGAGGGTGTATCTAGAAGCACCCAATCAAATCAACATTTAATTAACCCATAAAATTGCATAATCCTGGTTCTAGTCTTTTTGAGAAATTTGTACAAGGAAATAAAAAAGGATATTTAGACTTTGGATCCCAACTTTATAACCAATATTATATTTTGGTCCCAAATATTTAAAATTAGTGTTTGGGCCTGCGTGGTTGACCGTTTTAACTGTTATAAAATTATTATTTTTAATTAAAATTTTATTTAGTTAACGCCGTCGTTTGACACGTTAAGCTTACTATTTCTTTCCGTTCAAAATCGTGTTCCAATGGAAACAAATATCAGTTAAAAGAAAACTGATACATTAAAAGAATTCCGATGATGATATCTAAATTCAATTCTTTCCTTCAAGAAAAAAAAAAGCAAATAGTATAAACGAAATCATTTCAAGCAGAACCCTAATTTCAATTTGGGTGAGCTAAATACACTGTCACACATGTATTAGTGAAGTAATATTCGATTACAGGAGCACAATCAACAATAAAAGCATTAGAAACTACTGTAATTGTTGGTAATTACTAAACAATTCTTTCGAGCTTAAATTCAAGGGTTGTTAAACCACCACCACCAACAGTGAAGAGGAAGAGATTCGTACCGAGTTTCTTTGACATAAGATTCAACCATTTTTTCCATTGCCAAGCTTTTCTCTTTGTAATGGGTTTAGGATCATTATTAGAATCGTCAAGGCAATATAAGTAAATTGAAACACCATCTGAAGTTGGGGTTTGGATGATTTTTTTCTAGGTCTTCGATTGCAATCTGGACCTGGTTGTCTCTGTATAGGAGTGTAGAAATTAAAATTAAGATTTTTTTTGTTTCAGATCCATTGTTAGATGGGGGGATAAAAAATTGATGATATTTTGATGATGGGGATGTTTTGGCTATTGGTGGCGGTGGTGAAGGTCTAGTGGGTTTTGATGTTTTGGGTGATGAAATATTTTTGTAGGTGTTGAAGGTGTTGAAGGAGACGTTAATGGTTAGCAAAAGAAATTAGGGTTCTAAGATATAATCTCACAGCTTGTGGAGATTAAACAAATGGCAAAATTAGTAAGTAAATGAAAACCTAAATTTTAGTTGGTCATTCTTTTTAACCAGTTTTTTTCACTGTCAGACACAGTCTTGAGATCCAAATTCTAATTTTGAACTTTCTGGATCTAAATGTAACACTGATCATAAAATTAACATCCAAAATCTAAATATTCCAAATAAAAAAATAAAATAGGGTAACATATTAGAAGATTGGTGGATTGGGGATGACTTTGCCAAAAATGAAAATGAAACTTTTGAGACCAAGCTTATCCCATTTGACCAGGTCCATGGTTACTTTGTCATGGTTATATTATCGAATCAATATCGTTTTAAGAGCTGATTCTTTGTTTGATTCAAACGTAACGAGACCAATAACTGTCACTGTGAGTTTATATTAAATCACACGTAGCTTTCTTAGTTTTACAATGATACAATAGAGACGATTTGCTAGTTATGAACCACGTTTTCCTTCTTTCTAGTTTCATATGTTTTCAAACATGACTTACGAAAGCTCGGATACAGAAGCCAGTTCATACAGGATCATGGAAAAGATTGTTGGCTAATAATCTTCCTGTAACAGAGAAACACAAACAACAGAAAACTTGAAGATGATTAAAGGAGGGTTAGAATTAAACATCACACACACTCAAGCACAGATAGGTGAAGTCGCCTGTTCAACAGACTGCCCTTAACTCAATATTTGCCAGGTACACCTTCAGGAAGATGCTGCTATACCTTTTAAGTGACAAATTTGAATTCAGGATAAAATCACCTGATACCAACCCAGCTAGCAAAGCTCGTTGGCCCGTTGTGAACTTAACAGAAGATGAATAATAAGAATGTAAAGCTAGTGCGCAAAACAAAGCAAGAAGATGGTGAAAAGTCGTCAGGACAGTGGCTGCGACTGGGGTAAACGAAACACTTAGAAATCTTTTTCTTTTATAGGAGAAAAAAACTTTTGATTTTCAAAACGGTGAAAAGATAATTAATTTGAAAAAATTTAATCCCCATTAATTTAAAACAGTAAAAATAATATTTATGATTTTATTTTTCCATTTAATACAAAACGTAAAATATTTATTTGAAATAAAGAAACATTTTCTCATTGATGGATACACGTGTGCACTCGCAGGCACACGCCAAAACACACGCAAGCTCCGCAAGCCCGCGGCCTGCGGTGCTTCGGTGCGAAGCACTCCGAAGCACTGCACATGTATGCATTTGCCCACTAGTCCATTTCCCAAGTCTATATCCAATCCACTAGTTCTTTTCCTTATATAGAACGTTTGTGGTAATATGCATGAACTTCCTCCTTGGTTTGCCCAATGTGGGACAACCAAAGGTTTCTCATTCACTAAGAAGTGAAAATGGATGGCTATAATTCCACCCAAGTTTGGACTAGTGATCCTAGCACCCATCAAGTTAATTATAGTAACAAAATTATTTTAAGTAATAAAATCTTAATTTTAGCATTAAACCAATTTTATTTCCAACAAAGATATCAGCAGTAAGTACTCCTCTGATTTCAGTTTTCAATTATTTGTTCAAACCTTCACCCTCTCATCCACGGAATCACATATAATAATCATGAATCAAGTAGCGCTAAAATCTTAGTTTCTTTTTTTTTTCGTTCAGCTAAATTTGCAAATTTAATGGAAAAAGTTTAAGTTACCTCTTGATTTTGTTCTTTATAGTAAACATTATTACATTCTTTGGGACTCTGCGTCAGACTTCAGTCTTACTCAGTTTACCTGTGATCATGAAACGAAAAAACTAAGGTTAGAAGAATCTCCAGTAATGACCCAAATACTCCACTACAGATGTAGGCGAAACCTATTTATCAATTTACATGTGAATTTCTCAGATATATCAGAAAGAAGATTAACCGCTGTCTTTATAATCACTTTTTCGTAAGTTTTAATTCTAAAAAAATCGATTGTGATCTTGGTCACGAATAACATGGAGCTCCTTCTTTTCTGCAGCTGGAGGATGGTCCAAACTTGAATACAATTCTTGCTCAGTCCCTGTTGGCATCTATTTTGGAGATTGCCGAATTAGTTGTGTGTAAAAGTAGAAAACGAGATCTTCATGGATATTGGATGCTACTTTCAACGAACTAATCCCATTATAATGGTGTTGCTAACATCAGAGAATTCACCACCAAATGCAACACATATTCTACAATCTCTCTCTGAAAATGTAGTTCATGCAAAGTTCCTGATAGGAAAATGCAGTAATCAGGTCCTATCAGTTCCTGATACTGAAGTCAGTAGCATCATAAAACAGTTAGCTGGTGTCATACGGAAAATAGGAGAGAGCTTAAACTTAATACCGTCCTTGGTTTTTGACGACCAAGAATACGCAGAAATTGCTGTTCGGTCTATATCAAGTGAGATGAAAGATGTTCATTTTGAGATTAGCCACAATCAAATTCAAGTATCAGAAGCCAAAAAGTCACAATTACAGTTTCCACCATTCGAGATAGCTGTATTAAAATCAGAATAGACAGAAACTGACCTTTACACAATGGATCATGTCTCTACAGAGACTTCTCAATCGTTTGACATGCCAAATACAATCAATTTTCTTAGTGGAAGAGATTACTTGGGGCAAGGTAACCATGACAGCAGTAATTCAGAGTTATCGAAGACAATTCCACGACTGGCCGAGTACATGGAACCCTTATATGAGACATTTTTCTGTCCATTAACTGAAAACATCATGAATGACCCGGTTACTGTAGCAAGTGGAGTGACCTATGAGAGGAGGGAGATAACAGAGTGGTTCAAAAAGCTAGGCGATACTAGAGGATGTTGTCTGTCCTACCACAGGGGAGAAACTAATGACTACGGACTTGAATACCAACATAGCTTTAAAGACTACAATTTAAGAATGGACGGAGAGAAATGAAGCAGCAAGAATCAAAGTTGCTCGAGCAGCTTTGTCATTGTGCAGCTCAGACATTATGATAATTGAAGCACTAAAAGATTTGCAATATCTCTTCCAAAAGAAGCCATATACCAAGGTTCGAGTACGTAGAATTAGAGTTCTACCATTACTTTCTCAGTTAATAGTTTACAAGGACAAGAAAGTGAGGTGCATGACACTTGCTACACTACTGCTATTGGCAGAAAATGATGACGAGGCCAAGGTTTACATATATATTCTTTCAAGCTCTTCACTTTTTAAAACATATTATATCACTTAGTAATACACTCTTTAAGATGGCTGTGTATGAGTATAAACTTGGAAGTTAGCCATTGGTTTACAACAGATCAACATTTCTCCTGTTAAGGTCTAATACCACAACGTGTGCATGATGCCAACATTGTTTTGTATTGTTTGTCTAAAGAAACATTCTTCTGTTGTGGGTGCATGTGTGCAGAATACGATTGCTAAGGCAAAGACTATAACGATAATAATAATGATGTTGTCAAGCAATCACCTTCCAGAGAGGCTGCATTGCTAGAACTTTCCACCTCTGAACTACTTTGTGAGAAAATTGGTTCTGTAGTGGGGGCGATTCTGATGCTGATCACTATTAAATATAACCAGTCCTTTGATGCTTTTACTGCAGAGAGCGCAAACAAAATTCTAAGGAACTTAGAGAAATCTCCCAAGAACATAAAGTGCATGGCCGAAATGGTCTCCTGGACCCCTTCTAAACCATCTTATCGACGGTATGTCCTTTGTGACTTCCTCAGTCCTGCAGAATGTTCACTACCAATTAGTTTTCTTACTTGGTCTCATGTCCACCATAATGCATACACTAAAATAAGCAAACTATCCCTTGCAAGCTTGTCATAATAGTAGCATGGATACCTGTGAGATGTTCTAAATCGAATATATGAAACAGGACCAGAAGACATGCAGATGCAGATGGGGGCATACGTTGGGGTAATTGTTCTCAGGCAGGACTCTGAAGCTTATGTTGCTGAAAGAGCTTCCCCAAATCTTATCAAAATGGTGCAGAGTGAAAAATCTCTAACAAGAAAAGTAGCATTCAACGGTCGCAAAAATCTCACCCTACCAACGAAACAGTAATACACTTGTAGAAGCAGGTATTGTCCCAGTCATGATTGAAGAGATGTTTACACGAAAAATTGATAGCGGAAGACTGAATTCTAAGAAAGAATCAGTCGCAATCCTAGCAAACCTGCTCGACTCAGGTATTCTTCTCGAGAACATCAAAGTAAACACCCATGGACACACAATGACATCACAATATGTTGTGTATAATCTCATCCAATTGCTGAGAAATTCGACCTCAGATGAAATGAGCATTAACCTCATCAAAAAATTTCACTGTTTGATCAAATCTCCAAAATCAACATCCACTGTGGTATCTGCGATTAAAGAAACAGAAGCAAGCTACACTCTAATTGAATTTCTTGATTCTCCATTTGAGGAACTTGGAATTGAAACCCTTAAGCTCTTACTCACACTCACAACCTACATGGGCCACACAGTTGCAGACAGACTATGTAACACTAAAGGCCAACCTGGAAACCTAATTAAAATTCCACCTGAAACCACTCAATTAACTGAAAAGTTTGTGATAGCTACAAAATTCCTAGCAATGTTGCCCCACCCAGAACTTACCACTCAATCTAGCCCTTTTATACACCAGAAGAATACCTGCAGTTATACAAACAATCAATGAAATCCAAATAAGTGCAACAAGAACAAGCAGGTTTACAAATCTTTACCTAGAAGGATTAGTGGGTATTCTTGTCAGATTTACAACTACATTATATGAAAGACAGATATTACAGCTTGCAAGTGGTTGCAACTTCACATTAGTATTCAGACAACTACTTATGAGAGCAACAAGTGATGAAGTTCAGAGGTTATCAGCAATTGGATTAGAGAAGCTGTCAGTACAATCAATAACCCTATCAAAACCACCACAAATCAAGAGAACCAAGTTCATGAAGTTGTTCTACATACCAAGGCTTCTTCTATTTCTTACAAAGCAGAAGCAGGAAAAGATACAGGTGTGTTCAGTTTCACAAAGGGGTGTGTTCTTCAGAAACCACCTTTTGTCTGGTTGATGCGAAGGCAGTAGAGAGGTTATTAGCTTGTTTATACCATGAAAACAGTGAGGTGGTTGAAGCTGCTCTTTCAGCTGTTACTACGTTGTTAGATGATAAAGTCGATGTGAAAATGAGTGTAAATATGTTAAATGAGATGAATATTGTACAACATGTGCTGAGTGTGTTGAAAGGACAAAAACAACAAGAAGGGTTGTGGCAGAAATCATTTTTGATAATTGAGAAGTTCTTATTGAAAGGTGGGAACAGGTCAAATTCTGACATATCACAGGATAGGTTTTTGCCTTCTACGCTTGTAAATGCATTTCAGCATGGAAATGAGCTAACAAGGCAGATGGCAGAAAAGATACTGAGACATATGAAGAAGATTCCATATTACTCTTCCGAGTTCGTATAATTCTCTCTAAATCTCTCTTTTTAGATCCATGTAATTACAGATTATAGCCTTTAAGGTAGTAAGAAAAGGGTTTCTATATTTATATTGGGTGGAACTAATAGTCAGTTTTTATATAACTGCATGTTAGTTCTTGACACTCTTCAAAAATTATATTCGTATGGACAAAGAACTCAAGATACTTGCCATTAGTATAGACTTGTTATATCTACCCCTCAATCATCACAAAATCCCCAAGTTGCAACCAAGTTGTGTTTTACACCCCCTACTACCGCTGTCAAAGGGACATCTGACTCAAAAGGATCCAACTCAAGATATACTAGTTTGTTGTTTCTGTCTTGACATAAATTTCATTCATTACCTTTGCTAAGAATCTGAAGGTAAATTAAAGCTCATCTAAGTATGAGCTGGAAGATATCTTTCTAGGTGAAAATTGTATTTGCTAGAAAGTTTCAACAACAAAAATGTGTTCACATTCATATAAATTTCTGGATCAAGTGTAGCAAGGTAATTTGGGTTCAAACATGGTATAGGTAAGTCAAATAAAAGTATAAAGACTCGCTAGACTGGATCCTTGGGGGCTAGAATGCCTCGTTAAAGGCAGATATACCCATCAAACTAGTCTAATCAATTGGCTCGTTTAATCGTCAACCATTATTAATGTTGAACCACGATAATTTCAACTGGAACAAGAGTGACATTAAACAGAAGCCAAGTTCTTTTTAGTTCTGATTATAACTCAAAACAAGACCAAATTCTATTTAGCTGCATGGATTTGAGTATTTGGTAGCTAACTTTGTTGGCTCACTAAGATTTCTAAATAGGCAAGAAATTATAAGACGAAGCATAAGAAATTTACTAACTGTGACATACGTGATGTAGCAGTTTAGAGATTTGCATTTCGTATTAAAAAGTTTCTATCACAAGGTACTTTCCATATCATACCAAAATCTATCTTCCGTGTAATAAGGTATAAAAGATAATTTATTTCATAGCAGGACATAAGAATTTAGAATAGAAAGAGTAATGCTTACCGTCCATCTATTGAACTTCTATGGTTAGTTGAAAGCTCTACCTTCTCTATAACATACATCAATGGAGAACAGGAACAAAGAATAGCTTTGGTGTGGTTCTGCCATAATTAAATCCCCCGCAAAATGGATATATTCAAAATTGTACCCTACAATAATACTTGTTAGACATCCAAAGTTGTGTATATCTCATTCCACTGTGGATGAGTTCGGTCTTCGTGTCAGAAACACAACTAAACCCAGGATTCTTTTACACTTTCATTACCTCCCCACATTTACCAACTGCTGGACATTTATTTGACATGATCATTAAAGGAGTTAATTGCTTCTGCTCCATATCACACAATTTTTCAGCTGCCACCACATTGCTGATTTCCATGTCCATCCAAGACTAAGATACATGCAAAGATCCACAGATGATCCAATCTGGTCAATGGCATCGCAATAATGAAATTCTATGCTTCTATTAGACGGCCTACACGACCAAGAAGATCCACCACACGATCATAGTGCATCAAACTGGGTTCTATATCATACTCTTTATTCATTGAAGTAAAAAGTCTCATTCTTTCACCTACCTAACCTGAATGACCACAGGCTATTAGAAGTCCAAAAAATGTAGCCGCATTAGGGTACACACCTTGATCTAACATCTGATCAGATTAATTTGCTTCTGCTCTTAGTCCATGGTAAGCGTTGCCAATAATGAGATGAATTCGTACAGCAACGTTAAGTGATACATTAGTAAAAGAAGCCTGACCATCAGTTATATTTCCAAATTTTGCATACATATCTGAAAGGATGTACCAAACTATACGTACAGTTACTTTGGTACATCCTTTCCAGATATGTATACATACAGTTAAGTCAACAAAAACAGTATACATACAGTTCAAATGGTGTTATGGTCAAACCGGCACGCATGAAATAACTTCCCTTGTTCAAGTGATCCCTAACACGAACAAGCATGAAAAGTGGTTGTTTCTCTGTACTGGTAACATGTGCATTGCAACGTATACTCTTTGGGTCGATCACTTTGAACATACACCGAAATCGTTGTTCCATGCGACAGCATTTCTCCTGTCTTTTGTTTATGGAAAAAGCTCAAAAGCTTCGCAAGTTCTACCTTTTCAAGATACACAGAGATCGTAGAATTCGAAGTAAGTCTGGCTCTTTAAAGAATCTTCTTAAGCAATCTCTTGAATCATCAATTCTACCACCCAGTGCATACCCTTTAATCCGCGGATTAGACCAACCAAATCTTGTGGACATTTCATCGAATACCCTTTGAGCAATTTTTAAATTTCCTTTGTGTAATGGAACTATATGACTAGAAATAATTTGTCATTATCTCAGTCGAATGGCGTGATTGTGAGAGTTAAACATGCTGTTGAAGAGTTGGATAAACTTTGGGGTTGTTGCCTCGTTGATGCTTCCAGTTTCAGAGAATTGGATGCTTTGGATTTGAAAGCTAAGGGCAAATCCAATGAGGATAACCAGAACTTCAAAATTGATGTACCACACGAATAACCAAAATGAAAATCCCGGGATAATATCTTTATTATTTATTTATTTTTATTCTTTTTAATTTATTTATTTTTGTCAAAAATCGGCAAAGAAAAGACCGGAATTGCCTTGTCAAAGAATCTCAGGACAAAACTACCTATTTATTCATCTCAACGTGGGAATTAATCGACAAGTGGCCGTTCCAATTATCTAAGGATTATACCCAGATAAGAAGATAAAGGTATCTAAAAAAGATAAAATTATTAAATTACTTTCTATTAAAACCTAATACTAAAAATTTATTTTTTATTTTTATATTTATTTCCACGACTACCGATTCTTCCCTTCTTTTTTTTTTCCATTTTCAAACTAAAACATCTTCGATTATCGATGATCCAAAAACCGATTAATCGTTTTTTTTCTTCTATATAACGATGATGACAAAACGAGTAAAGTATTCTAGTGGAAGTATTCAACCTAGTGGAAGTGATCAGAATTGCAAAAACGATTCGAAATAAACAATTGAAGAAGAAAACATTAACGAAAGACAAAGAAACTCTTAGCGTAATACAAGCTGCACAAATAGCTCAAATCAGATACTTTTATATCAACCAATTCCTCTTATTAGTTTTCTTTAACATGCATACACTCAAAAATTGGAAATTTTGACATCTAGGTTTTTTGTGTTTAACCAGGATCGGTCGATGTTTATGTTCACATTGATCGATTCCTATGTTAGTCGGTCGATGTTCATGCCCACATCGACCGATTGTTGTTTATGTTGTTCATGGTTGAAGAACATCAAACCAGAATAGGTCGATGTGAGCATTCATATCAACCGATTCTGGTTTGAAGGAAGTGCAAAAAAAAAAAAAAATTGCTACAATCGGTTGATGTGAATGTCCACATTGACCGATTATAAAATATTTCATTTCTCAACTATCAAGCCCATAATCATTCAATATAAGTGGTTATATCGACTGTTAGTATTTGGATAAAATGCCCAAATTTTCTAGAGGCTTTTTAGATAAGAATCGGTTGATGTGAACACCTTTATCGACCGAATATGTAATATAATTGCTAGGAATCAGTGGATGCAGATGTATCGTGATGGTCGATTATAATCTTGGAACACCTAAATTTACTTGAATTTGATTATTATTTATCGTATATCTTCATATTCTTTAGTGAAAAGGGACATCAAAAGCAAACTGAAAAGAGAACGAAGAACAAACATGATCTTGCTCCTCTTTAGAGTTTGGGACTGCCTCGAGAGTGCGCTATGAATTTGGGCTAATCATCGTAGGGGTTCAGGGGGTAAATCGGTCTCCATCAATGAATCAACTCAAGTGGAAGAGCAAAGTGAAGAAGACTCTGATACACAAACTGATAAAGACCAAATGAAGAAGAAGTAAGTGATGACGAAGAAAATGAGAGTGGTGACGAAGAAGAGTGAGACAAAGAAGAACAACGAGGACATGAAGAACAACAAGGAGATAAATCCAAATATACAAAGAAACCAAGGAAGATGAAAGGAGGGTACTTGCCAAAATCACCGTTGATGTCACCTCACGACGCTGATGATCTTATTTATGAGTTACCTGGTGATGGAAGAGAGTTTTTATGGGGGTATAAACACATTTGGGTTGCTATCGTCTATGCAAGTAATGCTCTCAACCTTATGTTACATCGTATACTTTTATTTAAGTCGTCATGCATTTTCCAATGTGTTGTGATATATTATTTATGATCACATCGATGTCGTGCGTCTTACTCAACATTAATCTTCAGTGAGTAAAATGATTTTATGGACAATATCTCAAAAATCACTCAAATTCTTCCAGCTCATAGATGTTTCAGGGTTGTTGACTGCAGTAAAGAATTCGGTGGTTGGAAATGGCAAACCCCTTATATTTGCCTTCTGCGAGAGATATTACGTGGAAATGGATATTTTGCATCTTCTGTTTGGCGAAATGACAATAACTCAAAATGATGTGCAATTGATTACAGGTCTCAATGTATGAGGTAAATCCGTGAGGGGGGAAACTACAAGAATGAGCTTTGTTGGGAGAAAATTACAAATTCACTTCGAGGGTGTTTGATTGGGATGACAAGAAGACTAAGTCAAAAATGTTAGTAGTTGGTCAAAAGCAGATAATATTTCATCTCAAGAGCTTGAGGGACCAATTCTTGGGAACAGGGGAGCTTCGTAAAAGAGATGAGTTAACTCAGGAGCCTATCAATTCTATAATCACCGCATATATTCCTTGACGTTTCCGGTTCCTCGTGTGAACGCCAACTATATACAACTAGTGGAACCACTAAACAATATTCACGACTACTCTTGGGAAAGTGGGTGACTTGCATACTTGTTGAATGAGATGAGAAAGTGTACCAGGATACATAGGAACCAAGTCGTAAGGAATGTGGCTCTTTTGCAGGTAATTTTAGTAGTGTAGTTATTGTATTTTGTTTATCTTACTATTTTATTTGCTCACTTATAATCTTATGTTGATGCAGGTGTGTATATATATAATTGCACTTCCCAAAGTTTTCTAAAATGGCTCATGTGAACAACAAGTGGGACGATGCTTGTTTTGGAAACCGATACTCTTTTAATGGTAAGACGAAGAGTTTGCAGAAGGAATTTCTGGATTTGAGACAACAATTGGACAACTTGACGATGAAAGATGTTATCTTTAACCCTTACAAGCAAGAAATAGCAAAAATAATGATGATTGGGAACGAGGAACAATGTTTTTTTTACCTATTTCACCCCAAAGGATATGTAATGTACAACCCGACAAGAGTGGCGAGACAATGTGATGGTATACAAGAAATCTCAGGAACTCCTTTCAACAAAAGTATAAATTGAAGAAGGCCTCATGTAAGTCCTTTGATAAAGAAATTATGGTCGTTCACGAGCCTTTACCATCATTCGTGGATTGGGAACAAAGGGGGTACTCCGTAGTCCAAATGGGTAGAACTCATATGATAATATATCTCCAGATTACATGGTGTGGTACCTCAACGTTTCGCATACTCGTGTGATACAAATAGATGAGAAGACCTTAATCAAGGATCGAGATAGAGCTATCTATGTTATGGTATGTATTGTAGTCTCATATGGTTTGTTAAGGTTTTGGCATGACTTGTTCAATGTTTGTTGTTTGAACTGATAACGGAGAAGAAGAATCACGTATTTGATCAACAAAACAAAATCATGTTTGGGAAGAGGGGAAAATATTGAGGATAATGAAACGAAGATTGCATAATACAGAATTCTGGAAGATAAACAAGCTGGTGCTATGTATGGGGGAAAGGTGGAGACGGATCCAAAAAGAAAAACCAGAGCGAGAAAGAGTGCTCGTGGTGAATCAGGCAGCGACCATGACAAAGATGACCAACATGATAGTGATGATAATGATGGAGCTCCAGAACGACCTGCTAAACGAGGGCGAGGTAGTCGTCGTGGTCTTCGTGGTCGTGGTAAACATGGTGTTGATGTTGATGAAGATGAATGAATAGACTCATGTTTTTAAAACTTATGTCTTTAACTTTGTTATTTTTAAATTAAAACATGTTAGGTTTGTTAGTTTATGAATTAATGGATTTGGTTGGTTTTAAAATTATTGTGTTTGTCTAAAACGTGACAAAAGAACTAAAATTTGGAGAGAAAAAAATGCAGGTACACTGACATCTTTTTAAGCTACAATCGCTCTACGTGGATATATATATATATATATCTATCGATTATAATTTTTGGCAAAAATTACAAGTTTGCAATCGGTCTATATGGCCACACGTATCAACCGATTATGGGGCAAACATGCCATAATTTTATCATGCTTACATAATCAGTTGATATATACATATATACCGACCGATTTTTTGAGACTGAGAAAATGCCAATTTTATGTTCGTCTTTTAGGTTAAATCGGTTGTTGTAGGAAACCATATCGACCTATTCTAGTTGGAGGAAATTTAACCTATTTTTGGTTGCTTTTAGGCTATAATCAGTTGATATGTGCACCAATTATCAAAATCGTCATGTATATAAAGCAATATCCACCAATTTCTGGTGTTCTTTGTGAATGAAGAACACCAACCCAGAGTTGGCATACGTGAGCGTATCCACCAATTTTTCTACTGTTTAAAAAAAAAATCAAAAATTTTCAATTTTTATTTCATGTTTTGAAGTTTCATTAACATTTATTATTTTCACAACTAACATGATTAATTAACACTAACTAATCAGAGGTACATTAGACATCAAGAAAAATAGGTGGGTGAGGGATTTTTTAAATTACTTCAAAATGACCCTATTTAGATTTATTTAGTAGGCCTCAGTTTACCCATGGTAAATAAACTAAACTAAGAGATAATCACATGGAAATGAATTTTATTACCAACTTGAGAGGATTAATCGACTCCAACTGTGATGGTCAGGCCATTACACGCCATAGACACCACATGCGACTTGTGTGTATATGATTTACAAGCCTAAATTTCACTATTAGTTGTTTATTCATACGATGGCAGTGCTTGATTTGCTACCCCATCGTGTAAGCTTAGGGAAAATCATATTGAATGAACAAATCAAGAATTTGTTCATTTTAATCCCACTATAAGATGAACAAACAACAAAAAAATATGGCTAAACCAACAAATCTGATGGGTTTGTATATCGAGACGCAACATCTCACGTGATATATATTGAGTCGCCAGACAGATGTTACATTGCGTGTCCCAAGTTGGGTCGCTTGGCTGCCAAAGTTCAGCCACACGACTATACTTCTGTCGCTCAACGACTATATCCATCGACTCTTTTTGAATTCCCTATAAATTCAAACCATTACACCCATTTCAAACTACACCTTCTTCACATTTTATATTAAATCTCTTCTAAATTCAATTAAAATTTTTCTAATCTATTGAAAGATGGCTTAACCCCGATTTCGTGCTCCCAAGTACACTCTAGATGAAGATTTATTTAATACCCGCATCCAAATTTGAGGTTAATTATGTCTTTTTATCCCATGGGTATTTTCATAATTCGTATAACGAGGTAATTATGTACATTTGTTTTATTATAGTTGATTTTTGGCACTCTGTAGAATTCTCAAATTTGCATATTTAATGGTCAAATTCATTAAACTAAAATAACTTTGATGTGCATAGCAGAATATCAATCCATTTAGTCCCATTGGGGATTAGAGGCATCCAAAAATTTGAACTTGAATTCGGCTTTACTCTGAGGCAGGTGATAGAAGGATTTGTAACGAGATCATAGCCCACCCAAATCTGAGGTTCATAGCTCAAGATATGGTCAAAATGGTAAAACATATCAAAATTAGGCCCAAAAATCCATTTTTAGGCTCATTAAGGGTACACTAGGGTCTTGGACGGATTTCCACCTCAAAAACCCTATTTTTCTCATGGGTTAGTCTCTGGATGGTGGGAGGAGACCCGGGGAAAGAAAAAAAAGAAGGAAAGGAATAAGGAAAAAAAAGTAAGAAAAATAGGAGAAAACAAAAAACTATGGAGAATGAGAAGGAGATAGAGCTTGGGTTTTTAGAAAGGAACCCTAAAGAGAATCAAGAGGAGCTTGTAGCTAATAAAGGTAGAGTGCTAAATCCCTTTTTCTTTGGGTGATTTTTCTTGTACTTGGTTTCAATTTTCGTATGGTTTTGTATAGTTAAATTTCGGTATTTTATTTGTATAATTCCATATTTCTGATCGATGTTATCTTTCTCATGTTACTAATTAGCATGCTTAGGTATATCTGGTTAAAATTTGAGGATAATCCACCGCATATTCACCGTTAAACATATCTTTCAACTTGGTGATGTTTTCTGAAATTTCTGGACAGATTCGCTTTGTCATGATCTTGACCCTTTTAAGTAGTCTTGATGATATTAGAATGATTAGTGGACTAAACAAAAGTTGCAGATTTATGTCTTATATTTTATTGTGCTTTGGATTTGTTTAGTTCTAGATTATTGTGAATTAACTATGAATATTTTATTAACATGATGATCTTGTAAAACCAATATAGTTTTTTTGAGCCATTGGTTTGCTATAAATTTTGGATATTTTATATTTAATTATGTTGGGTATACTAAGATAAAATTTGAAGATGATGGTACTATTAGAATATCCAGAAACATCCGAGTTATGAAGGACCTTTCCTTAGAATTTGTAAAAAGTAATACACTTACTAGGACCTCTATTTAAGAAGCTATAGTTGTTATTTTTCTCCGACTTTTGAATATGTTGTAAATTGTTGACCTAAATTTAAGGTACAATTTTTTCATAATAATACAAGCATGGTAAGTACTCTAAATCGTGGTGAGTATGCAGTTGTGCATGCAGAAAATTTGTCTTGTATAAGTATATGAATTCTTCCATAATTCAATATCTAGATGTTACTTTACTTTGAAATTTATGTGAAATTTAAATATTTTGATTATGATTGTGTGGTGAAGATATCTTTGTGATCCATTAACTGTTGATTGGTTAATCTGACATGAAAGAGGTTGATGTAGTTTTGTGCGTGTAATCTTGTTAAAGTTATCGCTAATTTTTTGTTAGGAATTGATGTTGGCTTTCAAAGGTTGGGTTGGAATTTGTATTAATGATGGGTTTTATTTTGTCACTTATCCTTCCAACAATATAATTGTATTGCACAATGAGATCCATGCGACTAATTGTTTTTTATAAACCTTGTTTTGCGCAATTTAAACATATTTATTTATCACAAAATAAAATGTAAATCTGTTATTTTATTATATTGATGAACATAATTATGGTATTATTATAATGCTGGAATTGTATATATCTATTTTATAAGACACAATGATATTTTTACCATTAGACAAGTATCAACGGAATACAAAAGGACGGGCCGAGATCGATTTAATGATTTTTCCTTAGCCTTATTGGACATCTTGGATCGGCCCAGCTCGCCTAGCGGATCCTTTAGCTAATTGCTAAACGTTACAAAAACAAGGCTTCGAATCATTCTACTCTTAAAATAGTGCTAAGAGCAACTGCAACGGGCGAGTAGAGTAAAGAGAGAAGAGAAAATTTTCTCTTTACTCGCCAGTTTGCAGCCGCAACGGGAGAGTAGATATAGGATTTGGTCCAGTTTTGTGGGAGTAACTTTTGTCTGAATTATAAGTATAGTCGCACGGCCATGTGAGACAGCGAATGCTGAATACGTTCAGTTAGAGAAGCGAATTAATATCAGAAGTATCACTAGAGTAACGTGTGGCATTTCGTTCAGCTAAGTATACGCCTCATAATACGGTTAGCTGCAACAACGCCCTTGAAGATACGTAATATTACAGTAGCGCTTCACTACGCGGTGTTCCGACTCGACGCTTCACATTTCCGCGCTTCTGTAAAATATCGTCCAAAGCATACGGTGTGATAGAAGAACTCCTACCCATATACGTTGTTGCCTGTAACCGTATGGGATGTATACGTCTAATTAGGGGGTCGGCTGTTTCATACGCCCTCCATGTAACCCGCAAAACCAAACACGGTGTCCTAGGTAGCCGTGTAGCTTCGTACGGCCTCATAAGAGCCCTTCTTATATGGGACGGTTACCTAAGTGGACGAACTCTTGTTTAATCAAAACGGCCTCTTAAGTAAACTTCTTATATGGGACGGTTTTCTAAGTGGCCGATCTGTTTGTTTCAACCAAACGGCCTCCTAGCAAACCATTCATGTATTGCACGGTCTCGTAAGTGGCCGCCGGGTTCAAATTTGTTACCGTTGTATGGATTTTAAACGGTCGACTGCGATTCTGAAAATCGTTGAGAAAATGTTACCGTTGAGAAAATTTTACAACGGCTAGTAAACTGATGTATATAAATTAGTTGGTTTACTTGTTCTGTTTCATCTACTCATCTTTTCATATTTCATTCCTATTTCATTCCTATTCCGGTCAGTTCATCATTATTTTCCAATAATTTTTGTTAATTTAGTTTTTGTTTAGTATTATTAATTTCGAAATGGCACCAAGACCCAGAGGTCCAAATTTTAGTACAAATGAAGATGTAACCATGTGTGGAATTCATTTATCAGTATCTCAAGATTGTACTGTTGGTACCGATCAATCAGAAGATAAATTATGGTCTCTCAAGATTTATACCTTCAATGGCTGATCGTAGTTGGACCTCCATTCAAAAACGATTTCAGGGAATAAGTAAAGATGTGGCTCTATACTCTTCAAAGGAGGCAGAAGTGGAACGTCAGCACCACACTGGATGGGGCCCTGATACAAAGGTAAGCCAACACTTAATTTCGAGCACCCTTAGTCGAGTTTTGAATTGTATGTGATGCACTAAGAATTTTTGTAAACAACGATACACAGGTTCAAGAAGTAAGGAGGCTGTTCAAGGAAGCTAATGGAGGTAAACCATTTAAGCATGAAGAGTGTTACGCAATTATGTTAGAGAACATAAAATATTCACGACGATCAACCGCTGTTTTCGGTTCATCCCAAGCCGAAGAATATTCTGGTAGTAGCGATGAAAACCTGGAAAGACCTTCATCTAGCCAAACCCAATGGAGTGGAAACAAAGATATAGGAGACATACCTAACAAGTATCCACGGCCAATGGGAAAAAAAGTGTCAAAATGCCTAAAGCAAATGGGGAGAGGAAAATCTAGTGCCCAAGCAGAAGCTTTGGATTTAATTATTAACAACCAAAAAAACTTCAACAACAGTTATAACAAAAATGCTAAAAGGAAGATTGATCAGAGAGATGCTGAGCTTGCATCAATGGAGGAGTATCGCTTAATGAAAGAGGAGTATCGAATAATGATGACAGACGTCTCCCTATTAGATGCCGCAACAAAAGAGTGGATTGAAATTAGGAAACAAGAGATTTTACAGAAAAGAAGAGAATCACGGATTACCTAAACCAGTATTAATCTGGGCTTGTAATTTTCTTTTTAATTAATGAAACTTTAACTTTTTAGTCATGAAACACCAAGTAAGTCATTTATTATCACTGAAAAAACAGTACAATTTAAGATAACTCGTTTTCACCTGAGTGGTGTCTCCGGATGGTTCACATTAGATATACCCACAATACTTATCGGCATTTAACTTTCATACATCACCGAAATCAGACCATATATGTTCGATCAAGTCATTTCGTAATTGAATGTGCTTTTCTTAGCTATGTACTGCAAGTCGGCGGTGGTGTTGTGACATCCTTGATAGTTGAGCAGTTCGATGACGTGAAATAGTAACTGGTGCATGGTTGCGGCCTTGGTCATATTCATGTGGCCAATCCCCGGGTATACGTTCATCCTCCACAATCATATTGTGGATTATAATAACAGTTTTCATTATATATGCAAGTGTGTCGAAATTCCACATTCTTGCAGGTTGTTTAACGATTGCAAATCGGTTTTGCAATACCCCAAAGCCTCGCTCCACATCTTTTCGGCAAGCCTCTTGCATAGAAGAGAATTTATGTTTTTTTTGTGAATCTGGATGCTTGATCGACATGATAATGGTTGCTATCTTAGGGTATATCCCATCGCCAAGATAGTATCCCATATCATAATGGTTCCCGTTAACCTCGAAGTTCACTGGTGGTGTCTTCCCTTCGATAACGTTTTTGAAAATATAAGAACGGTTCAAGACATTGATATCGTTGTTTGAACCAGGCATACCAAAAAATGCATGCCAAAACCATAGATCTTGTGAAACCACTGCCTCTAAAACAATACTTTCATCGCCTTTATATGATTTGTAAGCCCCTGATTCGGCAGATGGGCATCGATCCCATTTCCAATGCATACAATCTATACTGCCGAGCATCCCAGGAAATCCCCTTGCCTTGTTCTGCTCAAGCAACAGTTGAACATCTGCAGTGGTGGGGTTCCGCAAATATTCCTCCTCATATAATCTGACTATAGTCAAACAAAATTTCCGTGTTGCTTCCAAGATAGTGTTTTCCCCGATGCGTAAGTATTCATCTATTGTATCCGCTGCGCATCCATACGCCAAACATGCGAATTACATCCGTAATCTTCACGTGTGGGGTTAACCCTAAGCGGCCTGCCGCATCACTTTTTTGAACGAAATACGGGTTTATGGCTACCACATCCCCCAATATGCGGTTAAACAATTGTCTTCGCATTCTAAATCTCCTCCGAAAAACATTGGGAGGAAAACGAGGGCTCCTGGAAAAGTAATCTCTCCATAGCTGCCTTGCTCCGATTTCACGATCTCTTTGAAGTTCGATTCTGCTATGTGGCCAGTCTATATATGAAGCTATCAACCCCAAATTGATAGCTTGGTCATTTTGCCTTAGAGCCATTGATTCTTCATCTGATGAGTCTGATTTGCGAGTAAATTCATCTTCAGACGACGAAGATAGGGTTAACTGATAATTAGGAATATAAGAAGGGGAAGAAGAAGATGCACCATACATACTGAAGTTTTGGTTGCCTGTCATTAGTTGTGAAGGTTTGTAGTTTTGGGATGTTTCTAGTTTTCGCAAGTTCAGTAGTTTTGGGTTGGTTTGCATTGTAGAATATATGTGTTAATTTTATAGTTTTGGGAATTATTCATATTCATAACAAGTTACGGTTGAAGTGACAATACAA
>JAJJMC010014301.1:1598379-1612928 GCA_023531435.1 Papaver californicum | reverse complement strand
TAATTAGTGAGCCGCCCCATGTACATTCGGTTTCCTAACTGGCCGTTGTTCCATACGGTCACTTACCTGTGCTACGAAGTTGTATACGGTCACCTATAGCAACTTCCAAAACATTAAAACGTTCAACTGGGTGGTCGTTTCAGAGATAAGCGTCATTCATCGACACCGTATCTTGTGATACGGCCACCCAACTATACGCAATAATTATTACGACCTTTTATGAAGTCGTCTCTCGTAATTTGGCCACCCAACTAAACGCTCAATCATACGTAATGTTAACTGACCGCATTATATTTGGTGCTCATTCAGATGAGCGTATAGTTGCGCGATCTTCTAAGTGAACGACAATACTAACATACGCTAGTATAGTTAACCGTGCGTGTTATATTCGGCCCATTAATAGAACGCCTTGTATCATACGGTTACCAAAAACAGCGTGCGAGTAAAATTTTCTCTTCTACCGCTGTGGTTTTAAGTCAAAGACCAAACAAAATTTGGTATTTAGTCGATAGGATAGTCGCACCGCTGCAGCTGCCCTAATAACGAGGAGGTGCTGCCCCCTCGACCCCCGTATATAGTGAATGAAATTCAACCACATGTTCATACATCTTTAAAGATGGAGAAAAATATAAGATTTATATCATCAAATTCTCGTTCTGTCATTAAGAACATAATTCAGGTTGCACACAAACAAGTTCTGGAAAAAAAAACCTAAAAAAATACGACAAGTATCTTCTAAAAGAAACTAAATCACAAATGTACTAAAAAAAACTATAATGAAATTAATTTTCATCTGTATATTGATACTGACGGATAGCATTGCATGTAGCCTTGTTGTGATGAGTTTTCAATTTACAATTTGAACATGTAACATGATTTTTGCTCCTCTCCCATGCACTCTTGATGCGGTTCTTTTTTTTTCTTCCTGGAGGAGCCCTAACTACTATTGTTGGCAGAATAATATCTTCTGCGATATATTCATCAGGCATGTGGTATATTGAAAAACATTAAAAGAAAAATCTACTATACTTGTGCAGTTTTTGTTGATGTATGTTACACTAAATATCAATATGTACTATGCTAGTTCTAGTTTATGGTTTATATGTACTGCTTAAAACCATTATCATGTATGATACTACCATAAAAATATTAATATGTACTGCTTAAAAACTAACCTGTTTTGATTAGGAATAGGTCTAATAGCGATTGAATATAGCTGTCGATAACAGCTAATTTTGAAGTATTCGTCGATATAATCAAGGAACTTTCCCCAAGATACAATAATATCTGCAGTAGCATGCGAGCATAGGAAACCATAAACGCGCCATCTTTGGCAAGTACAAATCTTTTGTTGTAGATCTACCATATGAGACCTGCACACAAGAAACCAAGCATATTATTTACGCAATATATATTGATATTTTTCCTACACAAACAAAAAAGAATATAATCTGCACAATACATATTGATATTTTCCCTACACAAACCCAAGAAGATCTGCACAATACATATTTGATATGTTTTCTGTAGTACCCCTAAGAAACTACTTTAGTGGATATCTCACATCAAAAGAGCATGTTACCTAAAAAACTAACCTTGGGGAATGAACTTCAAAGACATGAGCATATGACTGACTAACTTTCCAAGGACGACCAATTTAAATGTGTAGTTCAATCAAGGCTTGATACACAGGGGTTAAGAGTTCCGGATCCATCAAAAGATTTTCTTCACGACGTTCAGACATGAACTCCATTACCCGTAGCCTACACAACAAAGAAAATTAAAAAACAACAAACATATTATACATAGTGCAAAAAACAAAAATATGTACTAGAAGAAGATTGGTGGAGCATACTAAAAAAATAGTACATATATACTTTAGTGTTACAAGAAACTTATAAAAACCTGATTGTTTCAGAGAGAGCACGGGGAGGTAACTTCTTGAAGAAGTCTGACCATACCTACATCCTGGAAAGTATGCACTAGACCACTTTTCCCTAGGAATGTTATGGCAATATTCAGCAACCCAAGGCCTTCCTAGATAAACCATTTCTTGAAGACCTTCTTCGTATCTTGCTGGAGAAAGCGCATATGTTGCTTTTTGGAAACAGTCCAGCACTTCTTTATATTTCTCATCAGAATTACTGATGGGTAAGTTGTTTTTCAAATGGAAAAAATAATAGCTATGATAAGGATCATGGAAAACTTCAGGAATTGCATTCAACAAACCTTCACCTCGTTCAGTCAAAAAGGTGATGCGACGATGGTCCACAACTTTTTTAAGATTGTCCATAAACCAATGCCAATTATCATTATCTTCACCAGGAACTAATGCATATGCGAAAGGATAAAAACCTGAAGAAAAAATATAAATCCCATATCAATATGTACTGCATGTCTGCACCTTTAAATTATGTTATACCTACAGCGTATATCAATATGTACTTTATATATTATGTGTATGATCCTACAATATATATTGATATATACCATAAAATAGACTACATTTCTCTTTGTACTAGTACATAAAAAACAGTACATAACAAATATGTACCATATAAAAAAGTTATCTTGATTATCGTTAAGACATGTCGCAGCCATTAGACCTCTTTTAAACCTCCCAGTAAGAAATATCGCATCACAAAAGATCATTGGACGATAAAGTTTATAACCCTCTCTACAAGCTCCAAAGCAAATAAAAGTATGTTGAATCTTTTTGTTGCATCGTTGAAGTCAAAATCAATATAAGACCCTGGGTTGGTTTCCCAAACATCAGTGACCCACCAAGCAAGATCAATGTATGACTTTACATCGTCACCAAAAATTATTTGATGCGATAAGTCTAATGCATGATATGCGTGGTGATACTTGATGTTGATCCCTCCCCCAACTTTAATATAACCCATAATCTCTTGCGGATTTATGAGAGGGTTGTGCTTGACACGCTCATGAACTAAATGATTTACAAGCTTCCTCGAAATAGTTGGACTCCTCAACATATACCCAGCACCACAAGTGTGCCTCCCCACGTAATTTTTTATCTTAAACACATCCAAATACCCATTCATGGCAACCGCATGAAGCATCCAAGAACATCAGTTATTGCTGCATCTTACTGTGAATCTCTCAAAATCATTCTTCAATTTTGTAACCTTATACTCAAACAATATTTTTCACATGCTAACCGAATAGCTTCAACACCACCATGGAAGATATGGTTTTTATCTTCAAAAACATTCTCCCAACCATCGGAAAAAAGAATAATTGCAACTTCTTTACCATCTTTCAAATAATTGTTCCTAGCACTCACAATCAACTCAACATTTTTGTCAAAATCAGCACTTCTTGAAGAACTAGATGCACCAGATAAAACAACATTCACATACAACTCAAAGAAATCTGAATTCTTCGTAAAATGTAATGCAGCAAGCCCTTGAAGCGATACATCAGCAAGGAAAGGGAATTTCACTCCATTTTCAACATAATTAACAACAATAGTCAATGGAGTCAACCAGCTCCACGTATTACAAATAGTAAACTTCAAATCTTCCAAAGTCGAAGATAACGTAATCAAATATGCAATATGGTGTTGCTTATGGTATACATGAGAGTAGCAAAAGGTATTTGGATTAGAACCAACACCTGACATGTTGAACCTGTAGAAATGTGATCCAAATAAAAATCAAACATATATTTTCAGATGATAGGAACACCAAATCTACAGTACAACATAATATGTACTGGTTTTGGAGTATCACAAATATTATAGATTCACACAAAACAAACAAATAAAAGCATATTATATGCAACACAAACAACTATGTACTGATTCAAAAATGGTATACCATTACAATATATATAACAACAGTACATATCAAAAAGCTTAGAAAAACAGTACGTATTAATATGTATTGAAGAATTATTCAAAAAAAAAACAGAAAAAAAAAAAAAAAAATCAAGAGTTCCTGAAAAAAAACAAAAAAAAAACAAATCATACCTATTATCAAACTACATGTAAACAAACAGAATACGATGTTCTAATGAAAAAAATAGAACAATAACAAAAATCCGTTTCAAAAATCAACAGAAACACTGAAACACGAACAAAAACGAAATCAATCATGCAATTTAATAAAATGTACATCATAGAAAATGATAATCATCAGGATTTCAGAGTAAGAAAACAAACAAAATCATGAAATCGAGTTGATTATCATGATTTCAATTATAAAAAACAAAAAAAAACATCAAAAAGCATAACACCAACAGAAGAACATCAAATTGAAACACAAAAGAGGATTACATTCCTTTCTCATTATCAGACAATCACTTATTCACAAACCTCGTGTGGGTCTAATAGTTTTCATTTCCCATCTCATGGAAAAAAAATACCTGGAGATTTGATATAGAAACCATAAAAACTAAAGAACACCAGCAGAAACAGAGAGAGATAATTTTGGATCTGATCTAAAGAAAAAAAAAAAGAAAAAAACAAAGATTTGATTTGAACTCTTTTTATATGTTTGTTGGAGAAAGAGTAAACTAGGAATATGTAAAAAGTATATCATATTACTCACACGTTAAACCAGTCTTCTAATTTGGATTAATCAGTAATTCCTACTTTTTAAAGTCCACTAAATAATGGATTGGGTACGGGTGCAAGTATAGAAATCCATTGAATATCCACACCCGCTATATTTTTAAGGGTAAATAGGAAATTTATAAAATACAGAGAGACATATGTGTATTTTGCAGGCACTATATAACTTTTAACGTTTATATTCTAATCTAGTTGTACCGATGATCCAAATTGGCAAGCAAGTAATGTTGAATATACTCTTTAAATTTTACTTTTGGTTGTTGGGATGACATTATCATTATTTTAGCATTGTTATGTTATAATAACTTAATATATTCTTTAAATTTCAAAAGTTTAATTTTAATTTTTTTTTCATTAACATATTAACTATTTTTATTTTTCCTGATAAAAACATGAAATCCGTGGATTTACCCGCATCCAATCTTCCTATCCGCCCATCCATGGATGTCGAATCCGCGGGTGATGAATTGGACACGGGTACAAATATAACACCCGTTATTTTGATGGGTTGGATTTGGGTGACACAAAATCCATGGGTTCCACCCGTTGCTCACCCCTAACCCAGATACAGATGTTGAGTCACGCGACTCAACCACTGTCGCCAACGGCTAAATGCAAATGATTCTATTTCGAACGATTATATTTTGAATTTATAGAAATTTAACTCATTTTTAACATTTCATCTCACACCTCTTCACTTTCTATTATCTAAATTTTTTCTTCTTACAAATTATTTTCAATCTTCTTCATAGTTTACAAAATGATTAAGAAATTTTTAGAGGAGGCATAAAGAACAAAAGAAATTGAAAGGGTGAAAGATTATCGTCGAATGCTTCAACACAAAATGTTGAACAAGAATACAAGATTGTTCACATGAATTTGAAAATATTAAACTAGTGTCTGGTTCAGATCTACTTCCAAATCATATGTCAGCACATCAAAAATGATCGGCAACATATCATAGACTGAGAGGTGGTTGGTCAGAATTGCACGTTGTTTACCTGTGGCTACCACCTCCGATCCAAGAAAGAATGGATAGATATCCTTGGCGTAAGTTATATTTTATAGATCACAAGAGTAGGCTACGACGTTCCCAATAGTTTTGGCAGCTATGGATTGTACTTATCCTGTAAATGAATTAAGGTATCGATGTAACGATTACTGGTGGGTAAATCAACAAATAGAAGCTATGTACTTTGAGACAGTTAACAAATGAAGGGCAGGAAGCATGTTGTTTGGATTGGGATCATAAACTTTTTAATAATTCTATTGGTGCAACTACCGGTGATGCTAGTCACGGTGGCTCATGGCACAAGACTGTAAATGAAACTGAAGTACAGACACAACACCGTGTATTTCAACCCGAGACGAGACCATTATGAGCAGGGATTCAGTTCTGGAACCAGAATAAAGCTTATCATCTTGGGTTGCCACATCCTTCCACTTCAACTTGCCATCTTCCTCTTCCATTTTTCAATTTTCTTTTGCTACTTTTTAACCTTGCAGAAAAGGAGATATGGCTACTTTCTCGAATTTGTTAGCCGGTGGACATATTCCGGGTCTTAGTCCCTGGAACCAGAAATATATTTCTTATATTTCTAGTTTTATTTCTGCAACGAATATATATCTAATTTTATTTAATGAAACTACTATTTTATGTTGACATCAAATTAATAGTTACATTAACCATTACGTTAACCATTAGATTAAATTTAGGATTAACTATCAAATTTAAATTAAAAAGGGGGTGAATGTGTTCAATATCTTAAGGATTTTGAAACAATCATGGTAAGCGAAAGCTTTGTTCTTCCATCTTTGTCATTTCTAAAGAGATCCTCTTACCAAATCAGCATCAGTTTCACCTCTCATTCTTAATCGATTTACTTGCATGGTTAAAGCTACAAATTCGTTTATTTTTTTGCTAATTATTTTAAAACGATGGCTTAAGCCAGCTACATCACGCACTCTAGGATTTCCAGTGTCATTATAAAACTTTTCATGAAGACTCTGCCAGAAATTCACACTCGTCGGTTTTGCACCAAGATGAGGTTGTAATACAAGCTGAGATTGGTACACAAAGTTTCTGCAAATAGATAAATTGTAACACCCCAAATTTTAGGTCTGGAATTTTATCCAAAATCCGATATGCCACATATGCATTCGGAATCCAAACCTAATTTGTTCAATCCAAGTCCATTAGATAGAAACCATTCATACATTTCACTACTTAAATTCATTGCAAACCAACTTAAATTAACTAAAGATCAATGAAACATCATTAATGACCAAACAAAATACCAGCAACAATTAGTTATGAAAATTTCACGATTAACTCGAATTATGAGTACAAGATCAGATGTTGTATCTTAATCACACGTGTTGCACTGTAACATGGCTGCCTACGTACCCACATGGATCAAGCACGACCGTAGTTCATCAAACAATATTTCTCAATTAAAAATCAATTATATGGAACACAAATCCAAGACTATTATAGTTACTCTTACCAGAAAAGCTTGTTCAAATCATCAAATTAACGTAAAACCTCTGGAAGTATGTTAACACCCTAGGAAGTAAATACCGCTCACACTCTGGGAGCCTGTTTCAATACACAAAACAAAATTCGCTCGCACCAAGTGAGCCCCACGTGGGTTTAAGGAACAACCATGCCAAGGATAACTCGTACCCCTCAAATATAATCAAAACAAAATCAACTCGCGTCAAGGGAGCCCCACGTGGGTTTAGGAAAGATCGATCATTCCCAAGAATGACTCGTACCCTTCGACCAAAGTATTTAAGGATCGTTGTCCAAAAATCCTAATTCCATTCTGAAACGTTCACACATATATAATACTAGAATATAACCAGTGTCGTGACCATATGGAATTAGTTTTGTTCCCGAACAAATAGATTCGTAGTCCGGAATATTGGTTTTTGAAAACATTTTAACACATGGTATCCCCACCTGTTAGTTTCCAAAAATCCGTGGTTGTTTTAGTGTTGGGTGATGCGCGTGGTTATTTTAAAGATGCCTTTGCGCGTTGAATTCGTAAGAATTAAACTGATGTTGTTGGGCTATGGTCCATTTGGGACAGTTTGTAGTTGGCATCTAGAAACGACATTACAGACCTAATCGTCGAAAGTTATGCTGAGTTTGCTATTAAACTTCGTCAACATAACCTATGGCTACTTGGTACAGTACAGCGTTGTTCATAGACATTTTAAATTTGCTCACATACAAAATTAGTATGGGATGTAACTCATCTCATTTCAGCAAGAACACTTTATTTCCTAGAGTCACCATCACCACTGTGATAATGTCAGTCCATGTTCACAAACACATCATCTGGTGGCAGTCAACTAGTATTTTTATTATTTCTTAAATTAGACATAGACTCCTATGTGTTATTTCCATTAATGCTGAACATCTCTCGATTATGAAGTCCTATGTGTTATTTCCATTAATGCTGAACATCTCTCGATTATGAAGTAGACAACCATTGCACAATCAGGTCAATAACAGTGTGATGATGGTCTATAATCCTGAAATTTAAAGGTGATGCATAGAGGACAGCTTGAGCCGATATATGCATCCGAGAAAAAGTTGATTGATGCCTTTAACGCCTACTTATCCAATTGGGCAGCTTTGTGGCACTTGTATCCTCTTACGGATATTCTCATTGACAGCCACACCCTTACGTAGAATGCACCATGTTAATGTCGCCCTTCATCTCTCTTTGAAGTCCCACAACGTTGTAATCGCTCATCTTCATTAGTGCAATTCCTACAATGTTTGTTACCTTACATATCATCCAGGTAGGAGGAGGAGGGATTTTTCATCCCCTTGCTGGGTAGCATACTACATTCACTTATTTTGCTGCTAATTCTGTTGAGTTCACACATGCATAATTAGAAGTATCCAGTGTGGCAGGAAACATTTTTGTGTGTGGACTGAACTTAAGCTTATCAATCTGAAGGAATGGCACATTCCATCTCAGTAAACATATTTCATTAATTGACCTTTTATTATCATTAATGGCCTAACTCTTTTTTTTTTTGTTATTTTACGTTTAAAATTGCAAGCCGCCATTGCATTCCATATCTATCATATCTATTATATTTGTCATTATGGGATGAGAGCTAATGGTGCTAATATGTCACATGCTATTATGGGGACCAATTCAGGGATGAGCAATCAAGGACAGATTACCCCATTGCAGTCTGGAAATCACAACTAATAGACTGCAATAATCCACACAAATTGAGTTTGAAACTTAACACTTGGAAAACAAAAATGGTGGTTTCCTTTGAGTAAGCAATGACAACGGGTGCAGATTGGTGTCAGGAAGCAGATTAAGAGTTAGTCAGTCACAATGTTCTATGATTTAATTGAAGAGACTCTACCAAATGATCAAGAATTCCGAAGGATAGTCAATGTGATACCAAAACTTCCTTAGATGACAGGCCATGTGTTACAGTACTATAAAGGCTATTTTTCTGGATGAATTTCCAGAACTCGTTGATCTGACTATACTTCTTACATGGGAACTCTTTTACCTATTTGAATTTTGAGACACACAACCCCCCCAAAAAAAAAAAAAAACGCTCAAAAAATTTAGCCTGTCTTTTTAAAACCTTAGACTTTTGGAAATGAAAACTTCTTTAAATTCTCATTTTTAAATCGAATTAGAAATCGGATTAGACCTATGTGCCAGACAGATGCAAAATAAATTTGATTTTCCAAATCTTATGCTATATATGACTTATTAACACTTTAATCTGTTTTCATAAAGTAAGGTGTACAAAACTAGCCCTTGCTTGCATCATTAAACAACCAACCCTTAGTTTCCACAAACCCTTTAGGAGGGTTTGACTGATTTCAGAGGTTCGAATACCGATGATTCAAGTTTCATGTTCTATCGGCAGACTGAAAACAGGAAGAAATAAAAAACACTGCAGAAAAACGGTAAAAGTAAAACTGTATGTGTTTATCTTTAGTAAACTATTTATTCATATGAAATTAACTTTTGAACCTCATTGTCGTCAAACATTATCCCAATCTAACAACCCTTATTATAGCCACATAATCAAAACATTATCCCAATCTTTATAAAAAACCATCTAACAAAATCTTATTATTGAAATTCACTATTGCGAACCCATTAATAGATGGGCAACCTAATACTCTTAATATATTTAAATTTGATACCATGTGTTTAAAAGAAAACCAAATAAGAAGCCAATAATATAATCAGTAAAATTTTCCTACACAACAACATAATTGCAAATTCAGCCCGACTTTTTCCATATATCAAAGATTCAAAGTTATGTGAACCTAAAGAAAAGAGCTGTTCAAGAATTTGAGTAAGAAATATGCTACCAATTTAAAAAGAAAGTGCACATTCTGAAAATATTCAAATTAAATCTCCCATCTCATACTTGCTTCTAAGATTCTAATTTCTAACAACTTTATGCCAAAACCTGGACAGGCGTAATTACAGTTTTTGTAACTTACACTATTCTCTATCGCAAACATTACATTGAGCAAAGGACTATAGAAAAGGAAAAGTATATGCTCTCATCATTCTGTCCATTCAAGTGAAACCAAGAATGATGAGAGTTGATGTATTTTAGTAAGAACATTCATCAAACCAACAGATCACTTGATCATAACAGGTCAAACAATCAATGCTCTTCATTTCAATTCATATGCATACAACAAAACAGCTTATATAACATTTCAGCCTCTGAAAAAAAAAATCTGAAAGCAAAATCTAACCTGGGTTGAATGCTACCAATGAAGCCTAGTACACCCAACTTTCTCTGATCTGGACACTTGTCCCGGATTCCAGAAAACAGAACCAGTTAGCAACATCTGGATTTCTTATCATAGTTGAACAAAACGAAATTTTCTCCACTAATTCTTCTCAACTGCAAAAGTCCCATCTGCAGAAATTTCATGAGTTCTCTCCAAGTAAACTCTACGTACGTTTTACTCATTTAATGAAGACAAAAAAAGTTTCACAAAAAACAATGAACTTCTACTATGTGGTCAAATCAATTTCCATGATAATGTCGATTAAGGTGAAACTAAACAGGAAAACTCAACTGACAATACAATTGGTCAACAACATAATTGCAATTTTTTCTCTGACCGTGTCTCCGTTGTTCTGAGGAGGAGGTTGCTAATCCTGCACATATGAATCCAACAATGGTAAGTCATAAACTTTCCATGTGTAGAATACGTAATCAATAGTACTACAAATACAACAAAAACACACATGCTAAGAATTTCAGGCTCTAGAGGCCAGATATGACTATAGTAATAGAAATGCCAAATAATTCAGAGAATCAGTTAATATATGTACATAATTAAGACGACTTTAGGTGCTTAGACAATGAAAATCGTAACAGCAATGGCTTGAATAAAAGCACCACTACCGTTAACAGCGCAACAAGCATACCATCAGGTTTAAGAAAACCATGGTGGACATAAAGTCCAAGTGCACAGATGAATGTGGCATGGCTTTGACATGATGTTTTTCATAAAGATGGTAGAAACTTTTAAGTCGTCATCATGTTAACTTGCATTTTATAGGTCAAATAATATCGAATAGCAGGAAACCATCTATTTGCAGAATCACTAACTTACATAGAATCACTCTTATTAATCATTTTCCACGCATACTCTTTCTATCCTTTTGGTAAAGGTAGTTTAATTAACGGTATTTTATGTTGTCCAAGTTACCGTATCCGTATGTCTTTCTGTGCTATTTACTTCGTAAGTGGATTTTGATCTTTTGGTATAATGTTGTGCACATATCTCACATATAGTTCATCTTTCTGTTTAATATTTTAAACTTTTCTAGAATAAGTTTAAGTTATAGGCGTGATAGGGGTAGTCAAAAAACTTCGATAACTCTGTACTCTTGATGTGTGCCGGAATAGTGTAATAATGTAATCATAAATCCTATCTTCATTGAGTTGTCTAAAAATCAAGTTGAGAATTCCCGAGAGGACGACTCTAACTGAATTACTCAAACAATAAACAGAATACTATCTTGTTTCAAAAAGAGCACAGTAGTGATTGAACGTCCTTACCGACTACTATTGTTGACCATATTAGCAACTCCTGATTATAGACTCCCAAAAGGTCTCATCCAATGGAAATCTCTAAAACTTTTCTCCAAAGATCTCTGAGCTCGAGAGGTTATGAAATATCGCAAAAAGTCGTTAACATCCACTTTCATGACAACTTGGTGGTGCCTGAAGAAGAAGAATAAATGAGAAAAGTTAAAATATGCATAAAGAAATGAAAGTACGGTACATAAAATTGATATTTGCACACCATGAATCACTCCAGAGTGTGTTATAGATAATCTGTACATATCTGAAGATTTTTTGAATTTGAAAAGTAAGATGTAAAGACCAATTAAAAGAAGAGAGCATTTGTCCTCATAGGTTTAGGGTGATGAATCACATTTTTCTGTTGGAAATAACGATAAATGAAAATTGTCCATCCAAAAACCTGATTCCGGTGTTATCTATTTCAAAGAGTCGTCCATCTTATTGAACCATTAACACAAACGATAACAATAAACAATGTGGTTCGTCTGGATGATGAAAATGGAAGATACCGTAAAGCAGAAAATAAAGAGGGAGAGAGCGATACCTAATTAATCGATGCCTTGAAGGAGAATAAAATCAACTAATCAAGACCTCTATTTATGTGCATTTGGAGATTACAACGGCAAATTACCTCAGATCGATGGTAAATCAAAATTTTAAGCTAGATAATTTTCAAATACATCAGAAACCACGATAACCAAGTAACTATTGCAGCATCACAAAACATTAGAGGGTAGATAAGATAAATAATTTATACCCAGACTTGAATGAAACCCACTACATTCCAACATATGACAGAACACAACATAAAATTTAAGGCATAATCAAATTGGTCACAAGTTAAAATTATAAATTATATGATGCAAACTGGGTTTTTGTATTTGATCCAAATGTGTAGTGGATTTTTATATTATAGAAAGAGCAATAACCATTGCGGCTGACCCATGAAAATAGACTCTACAAAAACCCCAAGAACTTCAAAAACTAATTCTACTGAATTTGAAACAAATAAAATTGTCCATGAATGCATCAAAGATTCGGACTCAAATTGAACCTGTATAAACAACAGAAAAATTGTAGCAACCCATGGTTCAGCTCAAAGTAGCTTTCCCTTTGAAAACAATACTTGTTGCATTCCTTTGATTCTGAGATCATATGCAGAAGTACAGTCTTGATATGCTAAATCCAGAACTGCAGATAAAACAACTGCACTATATGCCACGTCCTCTTTCAAAAATTCTAAATCTGTTGTAAAATAACCATCTTTTACAGCTTCAACAATCTCCGCTCATCCTCTTCTTGTTACTCAAATAACCAAATTCTGCAGCTTTCACACCTTCATGCCCATCGAAAACACCAAAGAAACCCTGCAAGTTGATGCTTAAACCATGTTAATGAAATCCAATTAATACCCTTAGTAATAACTTCCCTAATAATGTTAAATTTCTTCAAAGTCAGTTTTCCAGCAAGTATCTACACAATTCTTCTTCTATAGTACTTTGCTGCTGCTGGTGTTGTTGGTACTGGTGGTGCTCTATTGGTGGTGGTGGTGTTGGTACTGGTGGTGTGCTCTGTTGGGTAGGTGTTGTAAGCTTTTCAAGTCTAAAGTTAAGCTGACCACAACAATTCCAACAGTGTTACCACCACCAACTCTAATAGCACCACCACCAACGCCTACAAAATTTAATAGCACCAAGAGCACTACCAACACACACCGCACCACTGAATTCGGTCAAACGATGATAATACTACTAGACAAATGAAATCCAAAACTGTTCATCATCTAATTTGGGGAAACTGAGATAAACCCTCAAATTGCAAATAGTTTATGGCAATTCAATACAAATTGGGGAAATCGAGTAAACTCCTAACTATTGAGTAAAACCAATCAATTTTTAAAAACCCAAACTATTGATACTAACGTAGCTCCAAATCTATTTAGAAACTACTAACACTTGACCAAAATTCAACAGAAACTCAGATTCAAAATCACACAAAAAAATAATTACAAACAAATAAATCCCAAAAACATAACTGTTTGTAATCCCCTTGTAAATCAAATAGTAAGAACAAATACAAATCAAAGAAAAATTAAAGAAGCAAATATCCGTGGAAGAAAGAGATACTGACCGAAAGAAAACTGTTTCAAAAATAGAAGATGGTAACCTCGGCTGAGGTTTATGTATGCGGAAGAAAAACGTAACGTCTGAGATTGTATGAGTAGAATGGTTCTAAAACCCTATTTTTTAAAAGTAACTGAAGATGGGATTTAGGGAAAGTTAGGGCAACTACAGCGGTGCGACTATCCTATCGACTAAATACCAAATTTTATTTGATCTTTAGCTTAAAAACCACAGCGGTAGAAGAGCAAATTTTACTCGCACGCTGTTTTGGTAACCGTATGATACAAGGCGTTCTATTAATGGGCCGAATATAACACGCACGGTTAACTATACTAGCGTATGTTAGTATTGTCGTTCACTTAGAAGATCGCGCAACTATACGCTCATCTGAATGAGCACCAAATATAATGCGGTCAGTTAACAATACGTATGATTGAGCGTCTAGTTGGGTGGCCGAATTACGAGAGACGACTTCATAATAGGTCGTAATAATTATTGCGTATAGTTGGGTGGCCGTATCACGAGATACGGTGTCGATGAATGACGCTTATCTCTGAAACGACCACCCAGTTGAACGTTTTAATGTTTTGGCAGTTGCTATAGGTGACCGTATACAACTTCGTAGCACACGTAAGTGACCGTATGGAACAAAACGGCCAGTTAGGAAACCGAATGTACATGGGGCGGCTCACTAATTA
>JAJJMC010014301.1:1572242-1587985 GCA_023531435.1 Papaver californicum | reverse complement strand
AGATCTAACTCCTATAACATGAACAAAGTATGTTATATATTGATATGCACCGATGATTAGAATCAGTACCCTTTTTACCAGAAACAACAACACCCTTCTTCTTCTTCTTTGATGTTGATGGAGAGTGAATAACAAGAGCTTTCATAAGAAGAGCTTTCTTCTTCTTCTTTATAGATGCAGAATAAACAACAACAACTTGCTTCTTCTTCTTCGATGTTGTTGGAGAATCAACAACATCAGTTTGCTTCCTTTTCTTTGTAGGTGTGGCGGAGAATCTACAGGATAAGCTTTCTTCTTCTTCTTCGATGGTGCTGGAGAATCAACAACATTTGATTTCTTCTTCCTTTTTGATTTTATTGGTGGAGATTGAGGAGTATCTTGTTCTTCAATTACTGTTTCTTTGATTTTTCTATCAATTTTCCTTTTGGTAACCATTTTAGATGATTTTGATTTTGTTTGCACTAGTTTTTCGATTTGGTTTCTATAACCTAGATTTTTCAGTTTCAGGTGGTTTCCAAAAATCGTGCCCTAGATTTTCAGGTTTAAACGAAATAAAGAAGCTGAAACTGAAAATTCGGTTTATAAGAATCTGAGACATGGAGGAGGTGGAGTACATGGATGGTTCACACGTGAATAGTGATGGCCATAGCAATAATTTTAATTTTTCAAAAGGATTTTGGACCTCCAGATAACTGGTTTTTCCCGATGGACTATAGGATAACTAGCATCGGGTTTTCTAGACCAACCAGCAAATTACCCTTTTAAAAATGCATCCATATTCAACCCGTCGATAAATGGGTTAGGTGTCCACCCGCCAAGCTACAGATGGATTGACGGATTTGCGTTCATATGCTCATCCCTACTCTGGGTGACACAACTTAGTTGCTGCTTGGCGGTAGAAGTTGGGTCGCCACTAGCCTGGCCCAAGTTAAGTCGCCTGTCACATATTTTGTGGCCCATAGTGGTAAACCAAGTTCATTGCTATAGGATTTGCCCTTAAAGCATTTTGGGTGGAAATATTAATTATAATGCATTTAGTCTGGGTCGATCGATGGGTAGTTTTGTTCCAAATTTAAGTAGAGCAATTGGACCATATGTTTCAGTTTTACTTCTACCATGGTCGTCTTGGTGGAAATTGAGGATGAACTTGCAAATCAGGATGTACCATTAATTAATGAGTCAGAAAGTAAAACATACTAATACATGCTCCTACATTCACTTAAAACATATCACAATATTACAGGATGACGTCGCTGCGTTTCAATGAAGATTTCGTGTTATCAATCCTTCAAAAATGCTATACAAGTCCTTATTTTCCACGCCCAATATTTCATCCGCCTTTCGTAAGGTTTCCTGTAAAAGAAAATATACTGAATTAAGTCCTCAATTACACTAAAAAAACCTATGACAATGAAAAGGAAATCGATGGTGACTTGTCTTTAAGTTTCATATGTATACCTCTCTGGTTTGCTTGTGTGAGTTCAATTCCTTCACATTGGCTAAGAATGCACCAAACTGTTCGTAAGACAAACGGCTCCTCACTTGGCGGAAAAATTCCTTCCCATCAACACGAGTTCGACCTTCAGCAATGACAAAAAAACTATTAATCTAAGAACAAAAAATAAAAACTTGGCCAGTTAGTTAGATAGAAAATTATATGAAATTAAGCTTACCAGATTGAGATGCCATTTCAGGAGCAGGAGAACTTGATACTGAACTCTGATAGCTGGATGGCATAGAAGAGTATATTGATGATCGATCAAGCATTCCTGACTCTGTGGAGGAAAATGAAATAGAATGTCTCCTTGGTGATGTCGGTTTAGACAGTGCTCTTCGTGGAGAATAACTTGGAGGGGAACCTGGGGGAGTAAGCTTTGGTGTGTTACTGTAAGAAGCTAGTAGAGGACCCTGTGAACCATATCTTGGTGCTGCCACGACTAAATGAAAAACACAAGGATGATGAGAAACATTTATTGGTCAAAACCAAAATAAAGAATCGAGGGGTCTTAATATAGACAGATGATCTTATATTTCGAACTTAATTAGGGAAAAATAATGCAACATACTGTCTGTCTCTACTGAATAACCACTGTCTTCTTGTGAATTTTCAGCTTCTGAAAACTGACTCCTGCTAATTGAAGATGATACCGATGGTGCCAATACCGTAACATCATCTTCTGTAATGGTACACACAAAGAAATTTTATTGTCAACGAATTTAATTAAAATGCCTCCCTAAGGAATTGAGATAAGACGAGTTTGAATATACCTCCATGGTCCGATCCTGAAGAAAAGCTATTTGGACTTCCTTGTATCTGTTTAGCAACTTGGGAAGAAGTTTTTGGCTAAAGAGAAAGGGAAGAAAAGAAAAGTTCTTGTTAGCAGTACAAATTTATAGTCAAACTCGAAAAATGTCATTAATGTTTTGAACAAGCAGTCGCCAAATATCAAGCTGGCACAATTTTTCTATCAGTACAGTGATATTGATCGATAACTTACAGCGTTCTCATCCTCCTCTTGTAGTGACTGCATGAGTGTTTTCTTGAATATCTCTAACTGAAAGTTTGCAAAACAGCTCGGTAAGTAACTCGGCATTAGTAGTACTTAGAAGGATAAGGCCGGGTCCAAAACTAAACCGTTTTCCTCTTTTTAGCCCACTCCCGTATTCTAATTTTAGCAGGGGTTAGGTAGGCCTCAATTCAGTCGGTGTAACTGATTAAACTCTCCAAAAAAAACAAAAAGTTTCCTAGTTTTGTCTTGCTTCCGGTACCAACTGGAGACTAAGGTGGAATTCAAGTACATGAATCGGAGACGTAGAATGCACCTTGGCCAATGAGTTCTTTTGGTCTCGTTCTCATATTAACAGTTAACGGAAAACTATATAAAATGAAAATAAGGTAAAATATATGACAATTAATTACCTTGGAAACATCTCGATTGAGCTTTTTTACTGTGTTTGACAAAGATTCATTCTCCTTCAGTAAACTCTCCTACATCAACAACCAAAAAACCGGATTCAGAACAAACGGGATAAAAACCAGAACCATATTATGTAGAACTCAATTTCTATACAACTTAAGAAAATCATGCCTTTTCTTGGTCAATTTGAGTAAGTCTATCAGCAGTTTCAGAAAGAGCAGAATCAAGGGTTTCAATGTGAGACTGTAATTCAGATATTAAATCATCTTTCTCTTCAACTTTTGCCTTAAGACGGCTCGATTCCGATTCGAGTTTAGCTACCCGTGTTGATAAGGCAATCGATGTAATTTTACGTGCAATATCGAGCTGGTCAAATGGATCTGATGGTAATAACGATAGGATTTCTTCTGGAATATCAAAATTCGAAGGTGATTCTCTTGCTAACATTTTTGGATTTTCTTAGATGTTTTCTTCTTCTTGAAGCAGAGGTAGAAAAATAAAGTGATGAAGGATTTTGTTTTGTGTAGTTAGGGAGGGAGGGAGAGAGAGAGAATAGTTTTGTGGTCTGGAAAGAATTTGATAGATCATTATATCTGTTACCTAATTAGCTGGAAAATGACTAGAGACAAGAATCATACTGCTATAAATGAAAGCAATGTATCCCACGAGACTATTCCATGGAGACGAGGTATAAAAGTGGACTAAATTGCCCCGGCATACGACAGTTTTTTTTTTTTTTTTATCCGTAGAGAAAGTTCATTGACCACAATAGAGAGGGTACAAAAGGTCTGTATCACCCTACACGAATATAAGGAAAACAAAAGAAAAGAGTAAAGGTGGTAACAAACTACTATCTAACTTAATATGGTTTAAACTTCAAACGAAATCAAAGGCCAATTGGCCATTACATCCCTGAAAGTTGGAGTTTCAAAATCTTTAAAGACCAAACACCAAGTAAAAATGAGATACTTTGCCTTTAGGCCAGTTAGAAAGCTACGAGCATTATTTATTTAAAGTGAGCAAATATATTAATTTAATGGCCCGTTTGGTTCGGGTAATTGGATTCCTAGGAATTGGATTATGGGGTAATCCAATTTCTAGAATTGGATTCCAAGAAATGGATTCCTTAAGCAAAAAAATAGTGTTTGGTTGGGGAAATTGAATTACATGGTAATCCAAATATCTAATATTTCTTAAATACCCTTACTCTTTGAAATTCTATTACTTACACTAAATTGTTCAAAAATTTAAATCTTGGTTGACATAATTCAATTACATGGTAATTGATATGTCCCAAATCACTTTAATACCCTTCTTCGTCTTTGAGGAAATTATAATACATAAAAACATGCTAATTGTTAATTTTTAAACCAAAATATTGTTTGTTATTGTTCAAAATACAAAATTAAAATTTTATGATGATAAAGGATAACTAACAGAAAATTAAATATTCAAAATGCATTCAATATACAAAATTACTTATTCAAAGTTACAAAATTCAAAATGCATAAAAACCATGAAAGCTTAATTAACTGCATCACTTAAGAATCTTGTTCTTCACATAGTTTGCTCGTTGGCACAAATGAAAACATCACATTTGTTTAAAAAGAAACAAAATTACGATTAATACAAATCACATTCGTTCTAATTTATCGATTGCAGATTACATGGATTTCTGTAATCTTCACTCCACTGATGTCAAATATCTCATTGTGCAAATTTATCAAGTCAGCATGCATACCTGAGCAAACATAAAATACAATATAGTAAAGCCTTTCGCCTCTTCCATAAATAAATGATATCAACAGACTTATTAGAAGTAACAAAAAAGTATAGAAGGGTTAACCATAAAGTCCTAGCAAGTGCACTACTCACCGGTAAAAAGTGGTTCACAAATGGAAACAATAGGCAGCTGGCCTGGAGAAGAAGAAAGTTGACTCATGGGAGGCATTAAACACAAATGTTTTCGGATGAGCGGAAAAAAATAATCAGGTGCTTGGGAAGGTATAATCTTAATAAATATCAAATAGACATGGGTACAGAATCACATACTCGCCATGTAGGACCATGGAATCATCTATCAGCACCTTTTTCTTAGGCACTCTGACCCGGGGAGTAGCTCGCCGTCGTTTTGGAGCTTGTTTTCAGGTTGTACCGGAGTAGGCTTCATTTTGAACACTGAAGATTTTCTTCCAACTGAAGCAACAAAATTAATTTTGAATCAAATTGTTCCAAACAATGTTATACTATAAGCAGAACAATAAACAAGGAAAACATCATTCCTATTGATCATTCCAATAGCAGAGATGGATAGGGAGAACCAGTCTAATACCTAAGATAGATGACAGCAAATCATCGTCATCGGGAACAGAGTCCAAAATTCTTTTGGTTTGTGCATCACCAGTAAGATCCGCCGCACTCTCATCTACTAGAACTGGTGTACTTTCTATCATGTGACGCTTTCTTTTCAACATACTTCCTATCCATCACCACTTCCTTCCTGAGCTACCTCTTTTCCTGGACTAGACTCTGCAAGTAAATCACCTGGTACACCTTCAACCACAGCTGAAGCATCTTCCAGAGATGATACTATATCAGGCTGGTTTTGAATGGAATTGCATGCATGAAGCATGAAGTTGTGAGAAGACCCTTTTTCAGCGGCGTCAACAGCAGTCGAAATATCTGCATTTTCTAATTCAGCGCAAACTTTAGATTGACAAATGAAATTTGCTCCAACTAGAAAATGCAATATAACATCTCCATTCAAAGTCATTAACCTGAACCTTCAATTGTAACCATCTCAAGCGCAGTCACAATCAGATCTTCCCCATCATTATAACCGAGATCAACAACAAAGCTAGATAATAAAAATTGAGAATTCATCAAACATTTGCAATTTCATAGAAGATGGTATCATTCTATAGTTTTCTATACAATGTCACCATTTGAACTCAAATGCTTTGAATCAATTACAAATCTTCCAAAATCTAAATCCGAAACATTTAGAATCTGAATGGTATAACAAGCAAAGGAGTGAGAATCAATTTCTCAGTAAACTAGCATAATCCCTGAATCAAATTTCAAAAAATCACCAACCAAAATTCATGGAAACCTATAACAAAAAATATTCGCCTCGAAACAATTTCACCCAAATTTAACATAAAATTCAACCTAAATTGGTACGATCATTAGAATTTTACAACACAGAACGAGATCATACAAAGACGATTAAAAAAAAACCTACAAACCTTAGTCATAGATTAAGAAAAACCCTAACTCTTAAAACCTTAGTCATAGATTAAGAAAAACCCTAACAGATGTTTAAGAAAGAAAGAGAAGATTTATACCTGAAACGGAGAAGAAGACGGAGAAAATCTGGACGATCGCTCTGCTTGGTTTGTCTTCGTTTCTCTCTCGCGCAAAGATGAAAATGAAAAATGAAACTCACGATTTTGGTTTTGTTTGGAGGGTAATCTAGTACTTTCAGTCTAATTTCCTTGATTTTATTCCGGAATTGGATTACATTCCATAGATATCCCAATGGAATGGAAAAGAGGGATTATGTGGGAAACTTCGACTTGACCATAAGTTTGGGGATGATATTGTGTAGATACTTTATGAGTAATGGAGTACTTACATAAAAGTTTTTTAAAAGATCTATTGCAAAAATATGATCCTCCATCACTAATAATGGCTTTAGGATACCAAATCGAGAAAATATGTATTCTCTAATGAACTTGATTACAACATGGTGATCATTCATCTTGGTAGACATAGCTTCTACCCATTTAGACACATAATCAACCGATAATGTAAACATTGCCATACGAAGTGGCAAAAGGTCCCATGAAGTCTATTCCATACTATCAATATGGAGCTTAACGACATCATACTCCGCCGAGTAATCCTTCTCAACTTTTGGCACCTGTCACAACTCTTGCAAAACTGGTGAGAATCATAAAACAAAGTAGGCCAATGAAATCCGCATTGTAGAAACTCGCCAACAGTTTTCTTATCACTAAAATGGCCACCACAAGCATAAGAATGGCAAAAAGTGATAACACTCATAACTTCATCATTGGGCACACATCTGTGAATAATATGACCAGGAAAATACTTAAACGAATATGGATCATCCCAAAAAAATACTTAACCTCAGCTAAAATTTGATTTTATCTTGTTTCGAACAATATTCAGGTATTTGACCAATAGCAAGATAATTAATAATATCAGCATATCAAGGAAAGTGAGAAATAACAAACAGTTATTCATCAGGGAATGTTTCATGCATAGGCAAGACATCACCTGAAGACTCTAAAACGATTCTATAAAGGTGATATGCTATTACGTTTTTGGAACCCTTTTTGTCCCGAATATCTAAATCAAATTCTTGTAGCAATAATATCCACTAATCAACCTAGCTTTAGCATCTTTCTTGGATAAAGGTATTTAAATGCAGCATGATCACATAATATGATAATATTAGACCCTAAGAGATAAGGTCTGAATTTTTCTAAGAAAAACACAATCGACAAAAGTTCTTTTTTAGTTGTAGAGTAATTCAATTATGCTTCATTCAAGGTCTTACTAGCATAGTAAATGACATGTTGTGATTTATTCTTACGTTGTCCTAAAACAGCTCCAACTGCATAATTAGAAACATCACATATAATCTCAAATAGAAGACTTCAATCATGCCGTTGTATAATAGAGACAGAAGTTAACAACAATTTTAACTTCTTCAAAGCTGCAATAAAAGTTTCATCAAAGACAAAAGTGACGTCCTTACCAAGAAGGTTGCATAAAGGGCGTGGGATCTTGCTAAAATCTTTAATAAAACAACGATAAAAACCTGCATGGCCTAAGAATGATCTAACTTCCGTAACCGTACATGGAGGTTTCAATTTAGAAATCAAATCAACTTTAACCTTGTCCACTTCTATCTCTTTGGAAGAAATAACGTGACCTAGAACAATTCTTGAATGAACCATAAAGTTACATTTCTCCCAATTCAACACAAGATTTTTCTCCTTGCATCTCACTAGGACAAGAGTGAGATGACGGAGAAATTCATCGAAAGATGACCAAAAAACAGAAAAATCATTCATAAAAACTTCAATAAACCTCTCTACCGTGTCTGAAAATATGATCAACATACAACACTGAAAAATAGGGGGTACATTACATAACCCAAAAGGCATGCGTCTGTATGCAAATGTACCAAAGGTACAAGTAAAAGTGGTTTTCTCTTGGTCTTCAGGGGCAATAAGGATTTGGTTATAACCAAAATAACCATCTAAGAAACAATAGTACTTATGTCCAGCTAACCTCTCAAGCATTTGGTCAATGAATGGAAGAGGAAAATGATCTTTCCTCGTGACCTTGTTAAGTTTCCTATAGTCAATACATACTCGCCACCCGGTGGTCTGTCGGGTAGGAATCATTTCATTACTTTTATTCTTAAGTATAGTGATTCCTGATTTCTTGGGTACAACTTGAACGTGGCTGACCTAAGAAATATCGGATATTGGGTATATGTTTTAGCATTCTCTTCCAAGTAAATATGGTGCATGCAATCATTAGGACTAATACCTTTAAAATATGCAGTATACCAACCTCTAGTCGTCTTATGTTTTCTAAAGACATCTACCAATATGCCTTTATGTTCTAATATAAGATTAGAAGCACTTATAACAGGTAAAATATCTGCAGGGCCCATGTAAACATATTTCAGAGTGTCAGGCAATGGTTTAAGGGTCAAGGTCGGAGCTTTCTCGACAGATGGAACAAGTTAAGACTCGAGCAGAACTAGAGGTTCAATTTTGGGCTTCCATTTATTAGTGTCTAACAACGATATGATGTCTAACAAGGTGTTGACTTCACAAATAACACTTTTATCATCAAAATCATGCCCAAATTGAGCTAAGCATGCCTCTATCTATATGGTTCTGTAAGAAAGTATCATGGGATATTTCATCAATCATGCAAACAATTTCATGGTTATCAAGATCATGAGGAGAACGTGCAACATGAAAAACATTCACTTCAATTTTCCAACTGCCAAAAGTAAGTTCCATAATATCATTCCTACAATTTATGATTGCATTAACGGTTGCTAAGAACGGTCTTCCTAAAATAAAAAAATCTGACCACTAGGGTCTGTCACAGGTTGTTTATCAAGAATTACGAAATCCACAGGATAAACAAAACTATCAACCTGTACAAGAACATCTTCTACCACTCCTCTAGGAATTTTAATGGACATATCTGCCAATTGGAGTGTACACTAGTGGGTTTCAAGTCACCAAGTCCTAATTGCCCATACACAGAATATGGAAAAAGATTCAAACTAGCCCCTAAATCTAACAAATCATGTTCAATCTTGTGTTCTCCTATAGTGCAAGCAATAGTAGGCCAACCATGATTTTTGTATTTAGGTGGTGTTTTATGAATAATGATAGAGCTCACTTGTTCAGCAAGAAAAGCTTCTCAAGGTGGTAACGACCTGGACATGATCGGAGGGGTTAACACCAGATGTGCTTACCTCAAAAGAACCCTTTGGGTTTGGATGTGTTTGACTTGGGAAATATCCCTTGTCTCTCTCACTTATTTTGCTAGTAAGTTGACCTATTTGTCATTCTAAGTTTGTTATAGACCTTGCAGTGGTCTATTCTATGTTGGCAAGTTGTTTTTGGGTGGCCTACATAAACAAATTGAAACTTTCTTTCATATTAGGTACTCTTTGGTTAGAAGAATCAGTAGGAACGAAATATTTTTGTGTGAAACCACTAATATTATTAGGTTGACCTTTATGCTGGCCTCTAGACCATGAAAAGTTAGGGTGTCTTTCCCACCCTAGGTTAAACGTATTGGAATAAGGGGTCCAATCTACAACGATTATCTTGATAGAGAGCATGAAATTTTTATCCACCATCGTCATGAATGGCATGGTCTAAAGACTCAACAAAATGCTTAGATTTTGCACTATGTTCTAACAATTCAAGTCTTCTTTCCAAAAAGGCTATTTTAGCGTCAGAGTCGAATTGGATATCAACTCTACGCGCCCCCTTTCTACTAGCAATTGATCTTATGGGTTCCTTAGCATCCCACTCTTGGGTCTTATCAGCTACATCATGCAAAAATTTATAGCCCTCTCTAGCAGTCTTATCATCAAAATTACCACCACAAAGTGATTCTACCATAATCATAGTTTTGTGATCTAACCCTTCGTAGAGAATCATAGTGAGTCTCAAGGTATCAAATCCATGGTGTGGACATTACAGCAAAAGTTGATGGAACCTTTCTAAATAATCATGAAGATATTCTCCATTTTGATGCGAGAAACTATTAAGACTTTGACGTAAGGTTGTGGTTCTATTCCTAAGAAAACATTTATGCAAATATAACATAGTCATCGCATCCAAGTTTGGATGGAAGAAGACTGTAATGCATCATGCCACGATTTAGCCTTATCTTTCAAAGAGAATAGAAACAATCTCAATTTCAGATACTCATCGGTCAAGTCTCTAATTTTTACGGTACCACATAGTTCCTTAAAGTCTCTAATTTGGTAGCAAGGGTTCTCATTTTCCCTGCCATAGAAGTTTGGAAAAGCATGGATAGTATTATTCTTAATTTCAAAGTGGGTTTTGGTGGTAGACAAAACAATGCATGAAGGTTGGGAAACGCTAGTTGGATACATGTAGTCTCTCAAACTTTTAACTGGAAGGTCTACACCCTCATCATCGGTTCCATTCATGAATAATGGATTAACTCTAACAAGACGATTATATTGATTTCTATCCCAACCAATCGGTGTATCTTGCATACTCTAAACACAATCCAAAATGTCGATTCGTACTTACCTCTCTCTTTGCAAAAGCTTTACGGGTAAATCAATTACTTACTTTATTTTCGCCCATTAATGATTTCAGTGCTGCACTCCAAATCAACCAAGAGAAGTACCTATAAGAATAAAAAAAAATTAGCAAAAGAAACTAAGAAAAATCTAAGAGAAAGACTAAAAATAACACAATAACTACGACTAGAAAGTCAAATTATCAACTAGAAAGTAATTTTCAACCGCTCCTCGGTAGTGGCGCCAAAAACTTGATGTGTTGGAAAACCGACTTAGTTTTACTACAAGCATACAGTGTTGAAAGATGTAAACAATAGCAAATACGGTCCATTCCCACGAGGAGTGTGAATCACTTCTACTAATTAATCCAAGTAACTTTTGAGTCAAAGATGTTTCAAAAGGTATTTTTCTAATTTTTGTAATACAAAATTAAGTTAACGAATGAATAAAACCAATTTAATTAAGATTGTAATCAAGGATGTAAGAGTGTTAAGGTTTCGGAAATCTGTTGTAGATTAGGGGTTTACTTGCGTTCTTTACAAAGGGTATCAGTTTTACTCATGCAAAGTAGCAAACCTAGCTACTTATACACGGAAGGTATTTCATTTAAAAATTCTTAAAATGAATTATCAAAAATATTTGTTTGTTCTCAACCTAAAATAGAATTTCGAAGTACTAAGTATACGTGGCATAAATAGTCAAAGAATATTCGTAAAATAATTATGGCGAAAGGGTCAGCGAGTTCTTCTACTAATTAATAATGAACTATGCATGACATAGAACATGAAAAATCATTGAGAAAGTAAAACATTGAAAGGGAGACAAAACATTGGCATTAAGCTTTAGTAGTTGAAAACCCTAGTTATAGAACACAAGAAAATTCAATTCTACAAGTTCATCATTTAACCATAATAAGATATTTAGTTAGACATGGCTTTCTTAAAATCCATAAAGATATATAAAAATTGAAATTAAAGACAAAATAAAATAATGACTAAACCCTTGTGTATCCACTATAGACAGCCTCTCTGGTCTGTCTTTTTTCTCAGCGTCCAAAGTTTCTCCGCCTCTGAAGTGTGTATTCAACCTATCTCTCTCGCTTGATATTTATAGAAGTGACGTGAGACCCTAAATTTGAACCAAGCAAATAACCCCAAGGCTGATAAGTGCATAATTCACATGATTCTAGTGTCAAATCCATACTTTTTTTAGTTATAATTCTTGCATACTACTTGTTTATTACTCTTATTTTCTATCGTATGTGTCATATTAGGTGAATCATCCACAAAGGAGCTACAAAGTGCTAGAATGAGCAAGGAAGTCAAGCATTGTAAATGGTGAAGGATCCAATACCAAATTCTAGTTGCTCAAATCCATAAGTTCTTGCTGCCATTTTCAATAGACCGAGAATACGAAGCCAACACAAAAAAAATGAGGTCATTCCGAGATCGTACGAAGAAGTTATGTGGAAAATAAGCTTGAAATAATTGAGTGTACAGAGAGAGGTTCTGCAAGAAATCCATCATCCAATTAGTAGCCGAACCTGACACTGCCTGGAGCAAAAATAAGTTTTCAGGTTTGGCCGGAAAAGTCTATACTAAATAGTAGCCGAACCTGAGCATAAAAATCACGTTTCCGAAGAGTATACAGAGAAATGCTCGGCTAGTAAGTGTTCAATCAATAGTAGCCGAACCTAAGACTATTCTGGGAAATATTTGGACGTGAAGTTAACTTCTAACTCAAGGAAGCACGGTCCCGGAAGGATTCTAAACTCTAGAAATAGGAGACTTGAAGGCCAAGCATTAAAGGCTATAAAATAAAACATCTACGTCTCAAACAAAAGACATCCCATCACATATTCTATAATCAACATTTTAAACCTAGGGTTTACCCCTTTGAAAGGAAACCATTCTTCTTTGTAATATGAGTAGCTAAACCCTTTGTTAATTAAGGATAAATTCAATGTTCTAAGCGTGAAGCTTTATTAGTAATACAAATTTATTCGTAGTTTTAATCACTATCGTTTGTTTTCACTATATCTAGGGTTTATGATTGATTTCTATATTGTTTGGGTGCACAACAAAATTATTATATTGATCATTCAAATGCTAGTATTGAGTTATGAGATAAGTAATCGTCCATCGAATTGTACACAAGTAGAAATCGCGAGACCTTGCAGAGGGATTCTGTGGAGCAATTACGAGTGAAGATAACACCAACAAGTGAACCTTGATATAAGAGTTTAACTACTGGGATCAACCTAAATTCACAAAGTTTAAAACATCCGATTGGGTTAAACCTTGAGTGATCTACTACTTGGTGGTTCAGACAAATAAAATCTAGTAGTTGAGAACTTCGTATTCAGTGATAAAGGAGTTTTGGAGATAATACTGATCTAGCTGCTGTTCTACGGTTGGTGATGAATGATTCTGATGAAAGATAGATAAATATACTACTCGAGTTAATGTTTGGTAATGACAAAGGATTTCCTAATCATCTTTTCTTCTTATTATTATTCTTTTTAATTACTTTTAGATCTTAAAACCCTTCTTTGTCTTTATTTTAGTTTTGCTAATCTAAATACAATATCAGTTACACAGTTCTCTGTAGAAACGATCCTTACTATCAATATATTACTAGTTAATTAGTGAAAAATATCTTGAATAATTTATTGCACTTACGACACGCATCAAAATCTCAATCCAATAACACACTTTTTAAATCCGGCACCCATCAGTTCCTTCTCCGGCTACAATTAAGGCATCTAGTTACACCTCTACCGATTCAAATCACGGCAGAACAACTTCATTCCTTGTTTTCCCTTTCTCGGCTTCACACTCCTAGGCTTCCAAGATTAGTCTAAAACAATTTGACACACTCGCAACTTCCATGATTATCTATAAAACATGATTTAGCTTTAATACAACTCATTCAGGTAATTTAGCAAATACCTTGTGTGCAGTCCGTCTGTGATTCTACCATGGACTTGTTGGTGTTTTTAGTATCCAAACTCATCTCCTTCCCTACACATTCAGTCATACATTCAATCATTCACCATTTCAATTCAACCAAATTCTCCTTCCCAAACCAACAAGTCACGGCAACAGCTCAGGCTAACCACCAACTTCACTATAATCTTGTAAATGATTTCTCAACATCTCCAAACAAAACCCACAGCCATCATACCAAAAAAAAAAAACCCCACTGCATGAGCCTTCGAAACCTATCATTCAACTCTACGACAACAGATCCTCTTCAAACCATCTTCATTATAAATCCAAGATTTCTAATAATCAATCAAAAGAAGACACATGGAAGCAGCCCCTTTTCTTTATTCAATCCTTTAATCACATTCTCGAATCATCTTTGCTATCTATCAAAACCCAATCTGAACTTCATACAAAAACCCCTAAATTTGTTGTTATCGTAGAACCAAATCACACAGACAATCTTGATTTCATCTTCACTCACGTCTATACATCTACCCACACAGCCATCATCTCTGATTCTTGACTTCGAATCTCTTCTTTATACTCGCTTAAGAACAACAACATGATCTTAACCATGACCTGACCTATACCGGCTTCTCTAAAATTGATGATCAGATCCTTTTTCTTCTACAAGAACTCAGCTGCTTGATTAGAGAATGAAGAACCCTCACTTTTCTCTGATAAGAAAGAAATAAGCATTTCTTCTGGTTTTGATAGAGAACAAAATATGCATGGATGCTTCTTCATATTCCACAAACAAAATGTGGTCTAGAATTGGCCACGTCCACTGTATATACCCACATGTGAGAGTTTCACATGCTTGAAATGACAAAGGAAATTCCTTTGTATCCGTTCCCTTGCCATGAGTCGCAAACACCATTTTAAATCGTAAATTAGCATTTTATTTTCTGGGAAAATGGATTCACTTGCATTTCCTATAAAATAACTACAATAATAATATTAGTTATAAATAAAGTCCCAACTAGTATAAATATGGGTTTTAATATTTATCGCTTATGTGCTTATCAGCTATCAGGATTTATTTCATTTGTTGCTTGAACATACCAGACAAAATTTGTATAAGTTTTACATCATCACCATATATTTCCATCTGGGATGTTTCATTCCCTTTAAAACCATGATGGTAACTTATATTAACACAATAACCAACCTTGAACTCAGAAACAATGTCTTTAGGTTTAACTAAAAGATTATATTTTACTTGATCTTTTATAAGATGTTTCACCAACTTATTGGTAACAAGGGGGATTCTCCAATTTATAACCACCAAAACATGTGTGTTGCTTGTTATAAACCTGAGTCGTAAAAGTATCTTTTGAAACATCAACTGCAACAGTAGGAAGATATAATGTACAATTATTATCCTTAACACACATTTCACTGTATGTCTAAACATGTCATTCTTAACCTTATCGACTTTAAAACCAGTATTCACACGCAAAACCATTGCTAGAACGCTAGCCATAGCGCCAAGGCCACGTGACAACGCTAGCGGTATCTCCAGCGCTGAGAGCCTACAACGCTAACGCCGAGGCCAGGTGCTACTGCTAGCGCTTGCTCCAACACTGGGGCCACAACGCTAGCGCCAAGGCCAGGCGCTAACGCTAGCACCATTGCTATGCCTTGATGCTTCCATAAATTATTCGCTCAAGCTAGCACCATTATTTGCCAAGATGCACCATTTCTCTCTCGCTCAAGCGAGCACAATTACTTAATCCATTACTATGACAAAATTGGCATAAAGTTAATTACAAATATTATTTTACAATAAGGCTCATGGCTTTGAAGCCATGACCCCAGTAACCCCGACGAGACATCAAATCATATTACAATGGGGAGGGGGTTAAAACACGGGGTTTGGTCTGGCGGTTTACAACAACATGGGCGTGGAAAACACCCCATGACAAGGAAGTTATAGAGTGAGTAGTAAGTTGGAGCGGTTGTAGAGATAATGGA
>JAJJMC010014301.1:1522913-1567242 GCA_023531435.1 Papaver californicum | reverse complement strand
AAGTTATAGAGTGAGTAGTAAGTTGGAGCGGTTGTAGAGATAATGGATAATAATCTAGAAGATTCCAGAAACTTCCCAGGATGAGGTGGACAGTTATTCCCATAACCTCCTCTTCTCCATCTCCCCACAACTACCACTACTTTGCAAGGAAAGTGTGTGGTCTCAAAGGTTATAAATAGGCTGCTTAGGCAATTCCAAATACATGACCGAACGGAAAAGAGATAGAAATCATTCTCACAAACTATGTTATTCTACACTCTACATACCGTTCAGCCCACACATAAAATTCCTTCAACTTTTTTTGTTTTCCTCCCCTAAGATCAACCCATCTCCTCTCTTTGTAACCGAAGCAAAACGAAGACATACTCTTGTTTGGATTCATTTTGTACGATTTTGATTCTCAAACCTAAAAAAGTACTTCACTAGTACATTGTTTTTCCTTGGAGCAATTTTTAGGTACAAACATGAGTATTTCTTCAAGAGAGATTCGAAGGAACAATTACAAAAATGGGAACCTCCATCACTAATAATTGCTTTAGGTATACCAAATCGAGAGAATATGTTGTCTCTAACAAATTTGATCACAACGTGGTGATCATTCGTATTGGTAGCTATAGCTTCAACCCACTTGGACACATAGTCAACAGCTAGCAGAATATAAAAATTGCCAACAGAGTTAACAAAGGGACCCATAAAATCAATACCAAAAGTATATGAGTTTCCTCCCATAGAGCGCTAAGTTTAACGTCTTCATCCAGGCTTGGTTACCTTGCATATTCATCCTGATAGACAGGATCACTGAGTTCCGATTCTTCCACTGCATGAGTGGTCAACTCCAAAAATTGTTTCAACCGTTGACCGTTAACTTGAAAGTTTCTCCATTCTTCAAATTTTCAACTTCTATTGCGCCATATGGAAAAATAATCTTGGCATAGTATGGGCCCGACCACCGAGATCTTAACTTACCAGGAAAGAGATGTAAACGAGAATTGTTCAGAAGCACTTTTTGACCAGGTTCAAATGACTTTTGAATAATCGATTTATCATGAAATTTTTTAGTTTTCTTCTTGTATATTTTCACATTTTGGTAAGCATCATTACAAATTTCTTCTAACTCATTGAGTTGAAGCCTACGGTTGTCACCAGCGGTTGGTAGGTCAGAGTTTAGCCGTTTAATGGCCCAATAAGCACGGTGTTTTAATTCTACAGGCAAATGGCAGGCTTTGCCGAAGACAAGTCCATACGGAGACATCCCAAGAGGAGTCTTAAAAGCGGTTTGGTAAGCCCACAAAGATTTTATTAAGCGCAATAACCAGTCTTTCCCAGTGGGGTTTACAGTCTTTTCCATGTTTTATTTTCCTATTAGACACTTCTACTTGGCCACAAGTCTGCGGGTGGTAATGTGTAGAAACTTTATGAGTAATGGAGTACTTTTTCATGAGAGCTTCGAAGGAACGATTACAAAAATGGGAACCTCCATCACTAATAATTGCCCTACGCATACCAAATCGATACAAAAGTGTTATCTCTAAGATTTGATCACATTGTGGCGATCATTTATCTTGGTAGCTACAGATTCAACCCACTTGGACACATAGTCAACAGCTATCAGAATATAAAAGTTGCCAACAGAGTTAACAAAGGGACCCATAAAATCAATACCCCATACATCAAATATTTATATTATCAAGATATGATTTAATGGCATCATATTACGCAGGTCAACTTTCCTAATTTCTGACATCTTTCACAACTTTGACAAAATTTTGTGCATCTTTGAAAAAATACGTCCAATAGAAACCAAATTGCAAGACCTTAGAAGTTGTTTTCTTTGCACTAAAATGACCCCCACAAGCTCCAGAGTGACAAAAAGTGAGTACACTAGAGATTTCGTTATCAGGAATACAACGACGGATGATCTGGTCCGGACAATATTTGAATAAGTTGATAGGATTTTAAATTACACTACATATGATAACCGCAATCGCACGGTGTCTACAATGCAGACAACGGCAAGTACGGTCGAACCCACAGGGAGCGGGGACAATACTGCAATTAGTATCTCAATTAACTAATCAGAAACAATATTTTGGGATTTTTAGAATTATGAATAAAATACTAAAACAAAATAAACTAGCTAAAATATATAATGTGACCAAGTAGAGAAGGCACTAGGGTTTTCAGTTTTCACCAATTTGATATATAGAACTCACATCTAATCTCCAAAATTATCGTTTCACTACTGTAATTTTTCTTCGCTTCCAATTTGACATTTCTAAAGAATTGATTATCAATCGAAAAGTATATCCCATCTAATGTTGTTAAGCATGGCATATCAGTTCAAAAGCATAAACAATCAGTAGAACTATCTAACCAATATATAGCTTCAATGAATAAAATATCTAGTTGATTGCATACACCGTCTAAGAATCTAATCCAAGCACGACGTATCAAACGGAAAACATATATGATCAAATCTACTATTTATGCAATAATTAATCAAGCTAACAATGAAGATAAATTACTAAACATTTAAGTCATTTATTTATAGTTTTTCCATAATCAAAATTGGTTTCTACCCAAAACCCTAGCTATAAAATTAGTAAGACATAGTGATAGGTTTCTCAAAACCCATAAAATTAATTAAAAGGAATAGAGAGAAAGAATTAAACCAAAAACATGCGTTGTCCTTTCTTTTCCTGTACCGCTTCCAACCCAGAAGAACAAATCAGAACAAATCACTCTTCTCCTGTACACAATCAGAGTTTGTCCTTTTGTGTCAGCCTTTTGTCTCTTTCCCTAGCTTCTTCTTCCTTTTAGCTTTTCTTTTTGCACAGACTAACTCCTCAACTGTACCATATCTAATCTCTCACCTCCACCTACTATCTCCACTCCACCGTACCAGCCGTCCACCAACCCAAGAAAAACCTCGACTGCCTCCCCCTTCAGAAACCTAACAGACAGTCTTTTCTTTCCGCCGCAATCCCCCTCTCCGTCAAACCCAAGAGAAAAACATCAAAGAAAGAATACTATAGTCTGACGCCCTCGGTTTGCTTTTATACTTTCTTTTCTCCATTTTTGTTTGACCCCCACGTGCTCACTTTTGTCACCCGGTTTCCAAAACCGAAAAGAGGAACTGATGTACACCAATACAACGTACCCATCAGCCTTCACATCAAACACATCTTCAAGCTTAGCCTACACCCATTTCTTTCTATTATAGCTTTACCCATCACGTGCATAGTCAACCTCTATCTCTCTCCAATTAATCAATCCAAGCTACAAATCAGCATAGCCTTTTGACTTAGCTATGTGCCATCCAATAGTACGTCTGACTCCTTTCTCTCCTGACGCAGCCGTACTTCTCTTTTCTTTTATTGCCTGTATACTGCTCCTAAGGAAACGAAACTAACATACTTCCTAATCACCAGCAACTAAACCAAGTTCCACAACCAATGTTCACTTTTCACGTGAAGTCCCAAAGCCAACATTTACTTCTTTGACTTTTACCTGACAACTTCTAAGAAGAGTTCCCACTTTCTCTTGCCATATTTCTCAACTTAACCAACTCCACCTGCTTATATGTTTAGACACTCAAATAAAGGTTAACTCCTTCTTCATCTGTATCTCAATCATTATATGGTCTGAAGACCATTTAACACTTTTGATACTAAGATGTGCCCATTTAGCAATATTTATCTATAACGTCGGGGTTTTATGTTTATTACCTAAAAATCATAGAAAAAATAAAATTAGTATCAACTTGAACACTAACAAATATAAATTAAGTGGTAAAAATATATAAATTATGCCCATATCATAAGTATGGATCATCCCAGAAAAAATGTTTGACCTCAAACAAGAACTTTACTCTATCATGTTTAGACCAATGCTCAGGCATTTGACCAGTTACCAAATAACTAACAATGTCAGCAAACCAGGGTAACTAAGAGATGGAAAATAATTGTTCATCAGGGAATGTGTCAAGGAACGGTCTCTCATCATCTCTATACTCAACAAGGACACGAGATAAATGCTCGGCTACTACATTTTCAAAACCCGTTTTGTCATAAATCTCTAGAGTAAATTCTTGTAACAGTAAAACCTATCTAATCATTCGGGGTTTCGAGTCCTTCTTAGACAGAAGATATTTGAGAGCGGAATGGTCAGAGTAGACTATCACCTTTGACCCATGAAGGTACGATCTAAATTTATCAAGTGCCAACACGATGGCTAACAATTCCTTTCAGTGGATGTGTAGTTTATCAGGGAATCGTTTAGGGTTTTACTGGTATAATAAATCACAGAATGTGCTTTATCATGTCGTTGGACAAGGACATCACCGACCGCGTAATCAAACGCATCACACATGAGTTCAAATGGGATTTTCCAATCAAGTGGTCGGATGATAGGGAAAGAAGTTAACGAAGAATTTAAGCTTCTCAAAAGCTTCAATACCGGCTTCATCAAAAACAAAGGTAGTATCTTTAGCAAGTAGGTTCGATAAAGGTAAGGCAATCTTTCCAAAGTATTTGATGAAACGACGATAAAATCCAGTATGACCAAGGAAAGATCTAATATCTGTTACGTTCTTAGGTGGCCTTAATTTTGAAATTAGGTCAACCTTGGCTCTATCAACTTCTATTCCCTTAGCGGACACCACATGTCCTAACACGTTTCCCAGTTAAGGACTAAGTTCTTTTCTTTACAATGTTCTAGAACTAGGTAAGGTGGTGCAAACATTCATCGAAAGAAGAACCAAAAACCGAAAAATCACCCATAAAGACCTCGAGAAACCATTCCACCATGTCTGAGAAGATACTTAACATGCAACGTTAGAATATTGCGGGTGAGTTGCACAACCAAAAAGGCATACACATGTAAGAAAAAGTACCAAATGGACATGTGAAGGTCGTTTTCTCCTGGTCTTCTGGTGCTATGGGGATTTGGTTATACCCAGAGTATCCATCTAGAAAATAGTAATGGTTATGACCGCATAGTCTTTCTAACATCTGTTCGATGAATGGTAGAGGGAAATGGCCTTTCCTAGTGACTGAGTTCAGTTTATGGTAGTTTATACAAACTCTCCACCCAGTAGTAACATAGGTGGGGATCAATCCATTGTTCTCATTTTCAACTACTGTAATCCCTGTATTCTTTGGGACAACCTGGACAGGGCTGACCCACTTACTATCAGAGATGGGGTATATGATACCCGCATCTGATAAACTGAGCACCTCTGTGAGGACAACATCTTTCATGTTGGGGTTCAACCGTTGCTGCATTTCTCTTGAAGTTTTGGCACCTTCCTCTAGGTAAATTCGGTGCATACAGTCAGCAGGACTAATACCTTTCAAATCTTCTATAGCCCACCCAAGGGATGTCTTGTGCTCTTGGAGAACACTAACTAGTTTACTTTCCTGATGAGGATCTAAGTCAGAGGCAATTATGGAAGGAAGGTTATTCTCATTACCTAGACATACATGTTTCAAAGTATCTGGTAACGGTTTTAATTCAAGGGTGGGATCTTTAACTAAAGATGGGATGAGATTATTTGTAGTGAGTGGAAGAGGTTCAGGTTTGCGTTGTCATTTTCCATAATCCAAAACTGGTACAGAATCTAGCAACGCATTAACTTCTTCAAAAATGACTATCCTCATTGTAGTAGGCTCCATAATGGGCCAAGCAGGCCTCTAACGGATTATTAACACTATTGGTGTTAAAAGTGTTCTCAACTAGAGAATCAATCATGCAAACAGACTCATAGTGGTCATAGTCTGAAGGGGCTTGGAAAGCTTTGAAAACATTCACCGAGACTTCTGATTTCCAAAAGAAAATTCCACTTGACCGTTTTGACAATTGATTGTTGCATTAGCAGTTGCTAAGAATGGTCGACCTAGGATGATTGGAATATGGATTTTGTTGGTATGATATAGGTTGAGTGTCTAGAATCACAAAGTCAACTGGATATATAAAGTTTTCTACCTGAACCAAAACGTCTTCAATAATTCCAAGTAGTATCTTGATTTACCTATCGACTAACTGAAGTGTAATCCTAGTTGGTTTCATCCCCCTTAGTCCAAGTTGTTCGTATACCGAGATTGGAAAAAGATTCACACTAGCCCCAAGATCTAACAATGTATTTTCTATCTGTTGATTGCATATAGTGCAGGTAACAGTGGGATAACTAGGATCTTTGAATTTGACTGGGTATTGTTGTGGAAGTATGGAACTAACTTATTGGGTCAAGAATGCTTTTTTATGCACACTCATATCTCGTTTGACCGTACACATATCCTTTAGGAACTTGGCATAGATTGGCATATGTTTAATTGCATCTAACAGGGGGAGGTTAATCTTAACCTGCTTAAACATGTCTAGGATTTCATCATAAATACCGGGCTTTTTCTTGGCAAGTCTTTGGGGAAATGGAGCGGGTGGTGTAAATTCTCTCTTAGGGACATTTTCCTCACTTGGACTTGCATATTTCTCAGGCCCATTAGTATCAATAGGAGTTTTGTCAACCTCATACTTTTTTTCAGCATGATTACTATCCTTAGGTTGTTCTACCGTGTTTTCTATTGTTTTGCCACTTCTAAGGGTAATGACTGCTTGAACGTTCTAAGTAAAACTACCTGACCCACTTACCTGGTGAACTCCTTTTGGGTTCAGAGTCGGTTGGCTAGGAAACGTTCAATTATCCCTATCATTTAGCTTGTTCGAAGATTGACTAATTTGAGTCTCTAAGTTGTTAATAGCTTGAGCATTATTTTGTTGGTTACGTTGACTTATAAGTACGAAGTCATCGAACCTTTGGCTTCTCTGGACAGCTTGATTGGCTAAGAGTTTTAGAGATTCTTCTAAATTCATCAACCTTGTATCATCTAGGCTTGGTTCTTGGGCGTGATTTGGGTTCCTAGGGAAACCTGGCTGTGGATTGCTAGAAGCATTGCCCTGATGGGCCCCTTTTGACCACGAGAAATTGGGGTTATGTCTCCATCCAGGATTATAGGTATTAGAATATGGGTCAAACTTAGGTCGACCCTCATATTTAGAGTTCATACCGCCATGTAAGACATTAACCTGGTCACGAGTATTTTAACTTTGGTAAATTGAGGCTCATTGTTATAGCCCATACCTTGACTCGACCCTTCTTGGCTCCTAATTTTTAAGGCCTCTGGACGCCTAAGAATATTCGAACCATTATCAACTCGATTGACCCTATGGATAGGATTCCTAGTCACTTCTGATTCTCTCATTGAATCCCACTGCCTAATTTTCTCATCTAACTCGATGAATGAGTTAAAACATTTATCAGGCTCCAGATGGGTAAACTCACCACCACTCATTGTTTCTACCTGCATACGGGTTTCACTCTCTAGGCCCTCATACAAGATTTGAGCCATTTGGGCATTTTTGAAACCGTGATGCGGACACTGGTATAACAACTCATTAAACCTTTCTACATAATCATATAGGCTTTCACTTAATTTTTTCTTAAAGGTTTGGATAGACTGACGAACAACAAAAGTCTAATGGTGTGGGTAGAATTTCTTAATAAAGGCCTCTACAAGGCCATCCCAAGTGGTGATTTTTTTAGCGAGAATGGAATGATACCACTATTTGGCCTTCTCATGAAGGGAAAAAGGAAACAAATGCAACCTAAGCACATCTACCGAGACATTTGGATAACTCATGGTCCCAAAAATTATTTCAAAGTCTCTAATATGGGTATAGGGATTCTCATTGTCTAACCCCCTAAATGTACGAAGCATGTTAATTGTTCCAGGTTTGATATCAAATTTTCTAGAAGTGGGTAAAACTACCCCAGATTCACGTACTACTCTAAAGGGGTTCATACGGTCTCTTGGAGTTTTCGTTACCAGGTTTTCATTATTATTATTACCACCCACTGCAGAAAATAAGGATGAACCACCAACAAACGTGCTAGGAGTCAGACTTAAATAATACAAATCGTTTTCTTCAAGTCTATTTCCTACACGTATCCAACGAAGCATACATAAGCAAAAATACTAGTGTTTAGCAAGAATTGTGCAATGCAAAAATGATGAGTTCACTATTTTAGGTAAGCTTGGTTTACCTTGACAGAATATACCTACAGTCAAATACTGGTCAAAGGTACAAGGTTAAGGCTTATGGATTTTCAGTTGGTAACTCCCATCAGGCCCAAGGCACGGTTTCAGCGTACTTATCTACGGGTTTTCCTAAAAATGGGTGATCTGACGATGCAAAATGGTGTGTGCAAACATGTGTTTTTTTATATATAAATAAAATCAAAAATAATAAGCTCAAACACACTAAAAGGAAATAAAATCTAAAAAAAAAAATTGTTTCTAACTTTAATGAAAATCTAAAAATAGAAATTAATAAAGTTTGGATTATACCAACTTTTCTGGTAGGCAATTTTCCACAATAATTGCTAAATATTCTCTGCACAACAAAGACAAGAAAATACCAAATAAAAAATAAATTAAATAAAATCCTAAACTAATTAACACAAAATTGAAAATTAACTAAAGATATTATTTCAAAGAAGGTGGTTGCCCTGATCCAAGCTGCGGGTGCCCTAAGTATTTTTCTGGGTGCCTTTATCATTTTTTTCGAGCCAATTTTTCTAAAAATGTTTATTTCTCAAAAATAACTAAAAATATAATAAAAACATAATATTAGTACACAATTGAGTTCTAACAATATATAATTGGGAATAAATCAGACATATAAAGGTGTCTATCATTCAATAAAAAATAAGGCTACACATGGTACGGTTCGTCCCGGTTATTAAGCCATCCATATACGAAACCGATAATCTCGGTTTTGCAGTTTTCAAAATCGTAAAAGAATATGTTTCTCACTCGGGTATCCAAATATATATTAAAATTTAGTATATTTTAATTATATAAAGAATCTTAGTAATGTACTAAGTCATGATAAGTGTCTGTATATGTCTCTTTCTATGTATTTAATCTATATTGATTGGACAACTCCTAGATAGATTGACCACTAGTATAAAGCAATATTGTCCTCAGAATGTTACTGGTGCTGGTTGTAATTCCCCTCCAGATGTTCTCTGACTATACAAAATATACATCCATAACATATTCTTGTTCCTAAATGGATACTCTAACTCCTAGATGGATTTCCCACTAGTATAGAGAAATTGAGTCTTCTCTAGAAAAAATCTCAAGCTCCTAGATGGATTAGCCACTAGTATAAAGCAACTTGATTCTTTTCTAGTGCTATATTCCACGGATGGATTCCTAGAATTGTTTTATATCAATATCAAACCCTAATTGAATATAATTGATTTATCAAAGTTTCCATACAAGCCTGTATAAAAGCTCATAGCAAGACACACATAAGTATACTTGATTAGGTATCACGGCCATGCCTACATCTCAAGTTAATTTTATGTCAATCACAAAATCTATTCAATTTTTATGCCACCCACAATTTTGTGCCAGTCACAGTTATATGCAAGCTTTAATTAGGTAGACACTACCATAGCCAGGCCTAAGTTAATTATCTTCAATGGTTGGTCGCACCTAAACACTAACAATGGAGGAAAAATAGTGAAACCCTAATATTTAGGTCATAAGGAACTGACCCAAACATTGATTTAAGAAAAGATTACCTCCCAAAGGTTGTTGGTTGGCCAAAAATCCATTTGGCCGGTCAAGTTGGTTGGCCTCCCAACTTTTTTATCCGACCAACCTTGGTCATCCCATAAACATGGACCGCCCATGAATAAAACTTACAACGCTTATGCAAGGTGCACCACATTTAAACGTTACAAACCTTAGCCATTATATTCTTTAGTGTAATATCTGCAACGTATATAAATGTTGCAAAATATTTTTGTAACATGGAAGCTTAAAGTGGACAATATTTTTAATTGTTGCAATTGTGACCAGCCACTTTTGAGACACTTATAACTCTTTTTAAGTGAATGTATGACATAGTCTATATGTTTTTAACTTATTTAACTTCCCAAAATTCGACTTATTAAGTGTGCCGCACAACATATGACTCACAACACGTAACTGACATGGTGAGCCATATTTCTATAAAATTCAATTTATTATATATGAAATACTATATTACAATTAACATAGGCTAATCATGAGTGTTGTACCATTGTGTCTGGCCAGAAATATAATATTTTCATGTGGCTTCATATGCCTGACCATTTCAATACCTAAATATTTTCTTCCTCACTCTTTCATGATCATCCATCACATCTCGTTGATGACATGAAAGGCAGTGTTCGACTTACTCAATGCCTGCATCAGGTATCGTTTATTCACTTAAGCATGTCAATACCGGTTGACATATTTGAACTCTCACTATTCACCTTAGCATATTAGAGTCTTGACATAATACCTAAATAAATAAATATATTTATTGTCAGTATGCTTGCTCCTTACGAGCCTTACTAGTCTTGTCAGACTCATCAAGACTTCTCATTCAATACTAGCCAGACATGACAAGTCATAAGTCAACTTGACTAAGCAAGTCATAACTCGACTTCACACTAAGTAATATTTTTACTACAAAAATCATACGAGACATCAAAGATGTCACAAATGGGTAGATATTCATTATGGTATTGGTCTGGCGGTCTACAACATGCGGTGTAGCAATATACCCCTAAAAATAAGATGTCTTGAATGTTCGACGGTTAGCTAAGTAGATGACTGATGGGTGTGTAACCGTCCATTCATCCTCAAACTAGTGGAAAACGGTTTTATACACATTCTCCATCACCTCCACGACTACTTCACAACCACAACTTAATACGAGGTCAGAGTGAACAGTTACTGATATACTATTATAAATAGATTCCTCAATCTATCGAAAAAAGAAAATAACGTACAGACAGAACATACGATTTACCATCTGAATTTTATAAAAAGTTTTCTCTCAATCATATACAGAGAATTCTTTGTAGCATACCTATCACATCTTACATATCATATTACTTTGACCTCACCACTTCCTCTGCTTCCATCCATAAGACCAATCCTTTTTTTTTCTTTGTGACCGAGACCAAATTGGAACAACCATTTCTTGGTTTAGGCCAATCTTATGTGATTTTGATCTCTCGAATCGAAAAAATACTTCCACAATACAAATGTTTAAGGGATTAGACGAATTCTCATCAACTTTCCCCATTTCTACTATTTTACCCTTGGATTCATTTTTACCCACAAACATTTTGACGACCAAAGTGGAAGATCAATCTCTCGGTTGTAAAAATCCATATTTCTCAAATTTCAAAATAATTGATCTTAGGTCGGGTTCAATAACTAACCCCAACGATAATTCTTATAGTACTAACACTGGTACTCCTTATAATACTCCTCCGGTTACCAGAACTCCTTCTTCTGGTCACAATGCTGAAGAAGTCAAGAACAATCAGGATCCTCCTACCATAACTGATTTGATGCAGATGCAAGAGAATCTTTCCCAAAATCAGGCGATCGGCTACAACTACAACTGCTTTGTTGGAGAGTGCCAGACCTACTAGGAATGAAGAAGGCAGTGAGAATCTTAGTAACAGAAGACTCATCAACAAGCAGGACAACAGTCAATCGTCTATAGGTAATGTCACTGAAAGAAACAAAGGGAAATTCCTACCTCCAGAAGTACAAACACCTTACAACTCCAACACATAGGCATGCCAAGCACATTGAAGGGCCTACAAAATTCAAGCAGAACCAGCGACAACTCCAGCACCGCTCAACGTCAACAACAACCAAGGGAAGATCCCACCTCTCCTGACTACCCCAACTCTTAGAAGTTTGGATATAGGATGGCGACATCGACCTACCTCCTATTCGAAGTCCACCAACATAACAAGAAATGGCAAACCCCAAATATTATGGGTTTTACAAATTTGTTAATCACTCCACAATTGAATGCAATAATTTAAAGCGAATATTCAAAGAGAAAGTTGATTCAGGAGAGTTGCACTTGGGGACTAAAGTAATATACATAAACCCTCTCCCAGTCAGGAGTTTCATCATGTATGGAAATACCATCAATCAAACGGTTCAATACATGTGTGAGTTTCTCTATTGATCGAAGGCGTAACGCACAGACATCTTTACCGCTTTCAACTATATTGTTTCTGGAAGATGACGATTTTTTTGAAAATAAAATATGTCCTGAACCTGCTCAGATTGGTGAGGGTAAAGAAAAGTGTAACATGGGACTTCTTACCACTACTTGCCTCAAGGATATAAAATTCAGTGAGATACTAATTGATGCAGGCTCCTATCAACATCATCCCTGTCAATACACCCAAAGCCATAGGAATTACTTGTCGTGAGGTTGTACATGATCCAAAAACAATCAAGGATCCTAAAGAAAAATCCATAAATACGTATGGTTACATCACTCTTGAAGTAAAAATGGGTTCTGCTTATACGGATACCAGATTTTACATAACCAGAGAAGAACCAAGACTTTAACGAATAAAGTCGTATAGATACTCAGGGGAACAAACGTCTCATCAGCAGACCGACCACCTGTCATCCATGCTTCTTATCACAATGCTTGACATCCTCGACTCTACTACCGAGTTCGACTCCAACCTCCATCCAAATTCTTGCTTTATCCTCAGTGCATTATCAACAACTAATAATGCAGGGACACTCTGATGTCTTCTTTGTTTTATATGAGAGGATCAAATGTCTAGAATAATGATAAATCCATCAAATCATCATGTGTTTATTCCAGTGGTGGATTCCAAGTTAGCTACATTTGGGGACTGACATTGGCACGAGGCTTCTATTCCCCAACACATTAGAAAATCCACCATCTCTGAAGGACTAATTAGTCGAAGAGCCAGATCATTGATGGAAAGTTCTTGCAGATCTCATTCATTATTTGAAGACCTAACACAATCATCAATTTCAACTAGAAGGTCCTCATTATCCAAATCTCTCCACTTCCTTCAGAAGGGAGTCTCACCTCTTGTGGGAGGATAAATGTTGAAGATGGCTTGTCACAATGGCTAAGGAGTACGAAGTCCTAATGATCTTGAAGCAGACACCTGAAGGAGATACAACATCACTTATCCATTGGTGCCACGTTCATATGATACTTATCCTCATGTCTCTCCACCTAGCCTTAACGTTCTACACTTTAAGAGTTGATCTTGTTGGAAAGATCAATCTATCCTTATCTAAGTCGTATGAGTGAACAACCATTCCTTTCAGTATTTCAGTAAATACAAGTTATCTCTCCTTGAAGCATGGCCAGAGATACAGAAGGACGTTGAGGAGATTCATCGGTCAAAGAACACTTAACAATTCCACGATGTACTAAAGTTGAGGTTCCAGCTACCACTGGTTACAAGGCACACACAACCATCTTCATCCTGGATAAATACTCAATAAACAAAGTTACTCCAGATTCGGGCTCCTTTGTCTCAACTGTTAGGATGTTGGCTTGCATGATGCCGAGTATCCGAGAGTTTATTGACATAATCATCACATCAATTTTCAAGATAAATCTCATGCACTTCCATCCCTATGTCTCGATATTTGTTAGTTATGTCACCTTCGCCAACTTTTTGTGTCCAACCAACTTGATCTCCCAAGCATGCTTTCCTTGTTCGACCAACTTGGTCAACCAAGCATTCTCTTTCTTCAATAACAGTCCCAATATGGAAATACGAATATGATGGGTCAGAATGCTCCAAGCACAAAGAACCACTACGCAAGATTGCATATTTTGTAATATTTCTGTTTTCCAATGTGCAACAGATATATCTGTTGTACACTTTGCAACAGTAATATCCGTTGTACAATAGGATATACGTTGCTATAGTGGCATGTTGGCGTACATAGTACCTAGAGTACAAAGAAGACTAATATGCACCAGCAGGTACAATCTTTATTCAAAAATTGTCTCCACTTATGTTGGGCTACTAACCAGTCCACTAATTATGGCATATTCTTATTTTTCATGATGCAAAGGTTTTTGTCTGAATACTTATGTAGATTATGATTTTTTACTTGATTATTATCATAGTTCAAAATAATTTCTTATTCCATTTCCAAAATGATTTTTACTTGTTTACTTATTTAGCTACTTGCTTGCCTATTATCAGTTTGGATTAACGATGTGGATTAATGGTTATTTTAGACGTTCTGATTGGTGGCGCTGGTACTGTTTGGTGGTGGTGGTGGCGTTTCTTGGAAGTTTGGGTCTCTACCAAGTGCTTCTATTTCTACACAAGTGGGAAATTTATCCAAAACTATAAGTCTAGAGGAGTTGGCCTAGAAAGAAGGAACTTGGCCATGCTTGAATTCCTTAAGTAGCTTACTTTTTCTGGACATTTTGTTACTATCTAATTCTCTCCGTATTTAATATTGAGTACATAGAATAGAGGAGACAGTTGGTGTTGCAGACCAGTTTAATTGATAATGGAGACAAATTTACATTTTTATACTTGAATGTTGTTTGTTCCTCATTGACTTACATTCTTAGGTTTATTTTGTAACCTAGGAAAATAAAATAATTTTTATGCTTCATACTCACGTTTTATAATATGTAAATGCAACAAGATAAAGGTATTTTTCATGGAAAATATGACTTATGGAGAAGACTCCTGAAACGTAATCTCGTGAAGGTTAGCATTGTTGATCAGCTAAGTTAGGGGTTCTGAAATTAGAGGTTTTCCATACTTTGTGGTTTAATATTTAAATCACACCAATTAATTGTTTGGGTCTATGCTAATTCATCTATTACTTTCTATAATATAGTGATTCCTTTGTCTCTTAAAATTTCAAACCTGAGCTGATAAGAAATGTGTTCTAGGTGATGATGATCAATTAAGTATTATTTTTTTAAAACCTTATCAAAATCCACAACAGATATAAGCGTTGGTAAATATTACGCTGCTTTGTCACAAATATGAGCAACTGATACCAGCATTGCAAAAAAATTAATTGATCTTTAAATTACACCAAGTAATTGTTTGGGTCTATGTTAGTTCATCTATTACTTGCTATAATGTAGTGATTCCTTTGTCTCTTAAAATTTCAAAACTTAGCCGATAAGAAATGTGTTCTAGGTGATGATGATCAATCAAATTTGTTTTTTTTAAACCTTATCAAAATCCACAACGGATATAAGCGTTGGTAAATATTACGTTGCTTTGTCACAAATATGAGCAACGGATACCAGCGTTGCAAAAAAATAACCATCACCAGCATTTATCATGGGACCTTATGTAATTTTTAAATAGTGGTAAAAGGTTTGATACTCAGACTTGTAAAGATTAAATTTTTAAACCTAATTTTTAATAACTAAAATAAAACATATTAAAGTAAAATTGATTTCAAATTATGGAAGGACTGAGACTAAGGATTCCACCATTAGACAATTTTTCAAGTGATAAAAATCTTGCAACTCATATATTCAGTTTATCCAAAATATTGCCAAAGTTAGGTTTTCAAAATAATAGTTGTAAATCGAAAGCATGAGACATCAAAAGCTCCAAGCTCAGCATGACTCGTCAAAAGAAAACACAACTAATTGATAAAAACCATTTTTTCCAATTTTAATTCAAAGCATATAATAGTAAACGAATTGCAAAAAATAAATAAAATAATAATTACCACTTTATTATTGGAAAAATAGCTTCCTCCGTCGCCCCAGTGATGGTGATTAGATCATCATGTTGGAAATACTCTCAAAATAATTATTCATGGCTCAAAAAGTGTTTACAATGAAGAAATAAAAAGAACACAGAAGATTTGATACAGATATAAGCGTTACAGATCTATGTGTTGCTGAAGAGAACAGATATAAATTACGGACTCTAGCTGCTTCAGAAATTTGAAGGAATAAGCAACGGAATCAGCGACTGTTCGTTGGAGCCTTATGTTCTTCCTGTTCTTCACACTAGCATAATTTCTTTTTTTCTCCTGAATTTTTTCGGTGGTCTCTGGCTTGTTTTTTCTTCGATCTGTTGGCTACTTATAGGTTTAGCTAACCTTAGAAACCAATGTTAACCGATAAGGACCCAAGAAACAGTTCAAATCAAACTCTAATTACGTGTTAATCACAAACAGGGAGTATTCTCCTATTCCGATTAGAACTTGAATTTTTCAGCCAATTTTGACGAGTGAATCACTCATGAATGACGTGTGTTGATCCTATCTTGAATATTTCTTCAACTTGGGATATCAAAAACAAGTTTTAAAACCCTTTAAATTCGGTTCAAAACTAATCTAGAAGTTTCTCTCAAGTAACTTATCTCTTCTTGCCAAATACGGAATTTGAATTTGAAGGGGTGCCTTTATCACTTTTGCTCTATGTCTTTAGTAATTTTCCTGGGTGCCTTTAACAAATTTTTGAGCCGATTTTTCCACAAATATTTATTTCTCAAAAATACCTATAAAAACATAAAAACCCAGAATAAGTACAAAATCAAACACTATCAAAATAGATAATCGAGCACAACTTAGACACAAAACTGTGTCTATCAAATACCCCCAAACTTACTATTTGCTAGTCCTCGAGCAATTCTAATCTAGAAATAAAATAAAATCCTAACTCACTTTCGCAGGAATCGCGACTACATTTTAGCATATGTAATAAGCCATTAAACCCCTAGGTGTCCCTAGTGGACTGAGTTTTGACTCGTGAGGGTTTACAAGAGGTATACCCATAAAACCTTTACTCCAAATTCTAGCTACTCATGAACGATTGAGGATAAACACTAAACAAGCTATTTAGTTGGCATACTAAATTCTTCGGCTATTGGAATCATTATCCTATATGAGTCCAATTGTTGTACACGATTTTTTACTCAAGCATACTAAAATTCATATATAAGAAAACAAAGCTCTACTCAGATTGTCGTTCAACCACAATACTCAGAATCTATCAAAGTTCAATCACATGAAAAGATTTAGAAGATGGATGTGGGCAATATGGAGTTTGCGCATGTTGACTAAGGTGAACGGTGTTTCCCATGCCTGTCTGAAGGTCAGTACCAGGATGAATCCTATGGATTGAGATACATGGTCTTAATCGTAATACTAATATCGATTCAACTAGTATATACAAGGGTCCTAGCGATCAATTTATTGAAAATAAAACAATTATAAATGTACTGACAACATGATTGGATCAAATTGAATCCAAGCACATGGTCCTTATCAGCACCTTATATGATAGTTCTCATGGATTCTGCGTTCCATGCTTGCTTAGGCGACGGAGACAGGGAGAACACACACATATTGCTATCAAAGTGTCAATACTCGATTTTTTTATTATTTTTTTTGATAAAATAAAATATAGAAATGGGGCTTGATCTCAAACACTCTATTTCATCCTGGCGGTGATAACAATTCGATATTGGTGCCCACCAAATCACTTAGAGAAACACAAAAATTACAAAAAAAAAACAGAAAATGATATGGTTGAGATAGACTACGAGATATGGTGACAACTATCATGTTATTTATAACACCTGAACTTTGTCCTTTTATGAATATAACATTTAACTGGGACACAAATTCCTATAGAAAAAGAGTTAAGTTTCCATCTACCTAGAATGACTAGTGTCATCCTGAGTTGTTCACAAGTTTCTAGACTTTGGAGTTTCATATTTCATTAAAAGTTTCTCCCTTACCCCCAAACTTAAATCTAACATTGTCCTCAATGTTCTAAAGATGAATGATTAAAAGCATGAACAAGGAGAAACTGTTACCAATCGAAGGAAATGAGTTAAGGAAAGATATTACCGTGTCGCATGAGCATGAGTTACCTCCCAAGAAGTGCTAAGTTTAAGTCTTCAGCCAGACTAAGAAAGAATTAGTCACCTCATAAAATCATATAACAATAGATGGAACAATTGTGAGTTATCTAAATTAAATAGTGCTACCACAAATAAAAGGAAACTACAACAGGCCAATAAAATGAACAAACAGAGCACACCCTTATCTAGTTTTCTTTTTAAGACAACTACATCTAGTTGTGGTTCAGGCTCATGCTCTATAAAAGGTTCTAGATAAAATATTTTCATGGGATGGATTTCCTCATAAGAAAGATCAACATGATCAGGTTGTAAAGTCTGGAGTAACTCAACTAAGAATTTAGAAGCACATAATAATAACTAAAATAATTGTGGATCCTCAAATTTTAATCAAATTGGACTCACACAGTTGACTATTATGAGAATGGTGGTCATTCTTAAGCAAATGTGTAGATTCTAATTTCCTAAAGTAATTAGGCTTAGTCTCAAAACCTAATAACTAACACATTTGAAATTCATACGTTCTCACATATGGAAGAAAATATTTTGGTGGGAAAACAAAGTCAATTCTGGTATTAACGTCTAGGTAAACCACATCGACCAGAGGATGGGTTTCTAACAACTGAAATTCTTTATGGACATGATTACGTTCGGGAAACAGTTCTTGAAGATAATCTCTTAATATGGTAGAGGCACAAACATCCAGTCCCAAGTGAGGGACTTTTAAAAGAGTCAAAGGTAAAGCACAGGGAGAATGATAATCACCCCCAAACTTGGAGTTTTCAGTGTCTTTAGATAGACTAATCATAATTTCCATAATTTCTAGATCATCAGATTTCTGGAAATGGTCAATTGTTTCTTCTGAGTTCTAATCAAGTGGTGCATCCTCACTCATATTTAAAATCTCTACGGGTCTATCTTTGCTATCTAAGACTATTGTTTCTAAATCGTTGAACTCTAAAACAGTATTCTCAGGATAAACCCGTTCCTCTAAACCATTATCGGCTTCTAAACAAGAAAATTATACATCGTCTAAAACAATGGTATCTTTAGTTAAATCCTCTTCCTTTTGAATAGGTGAATAATCATTAAAATTATTTGGATCTGAACCAGAAATAACACTATCATCATGAAGCACAATTTGAGTGACAATTTCTTGATCACTCTGCTTGTATATTTCAAGTTATTCATCAACACTATCCTAATCATCATAATAATATGAAGATGTTTGAACCTCGTCTAAATAAGTAGTGTTACCAATTCTATCATCAGTCAACTTCTTTATGATTCTTCTTGTATCCTCAGTCAACTTCTTGATGGAATTCTCTAGAGAAAAAACTAGATCATAAGGAGTGCTAGATCGCACCTTCTCGTATGATTTTTCTAAAGGCATAATAGGTTCATTGCAAGGACTACTAGGTTGCATCTTCTTTAGGGAATCCCTCCAAGACAAAGAACTCGAATCATCATAGGGAGTACTAGATTGCATCTGCTTTAGGGTATCCCTCCATGACAAAGAGCTCGAATTTTGCTCATGTAATTCTTCTAGAGAAGGATTTGGGTTATCATAGGGAGTACTAGATTTCATCTGCTTTAGGGCATCCCTCCAAGATAAAGAACTAGAATTTTGCTCACTTTCATGTTCATAAGACGGGTGTATGTACGAATAGTAATTGGGATCACCCTGGTATGAGTAATAACCTCCAAAAGGTTGGTGGTGATCCCGACTACTATCCACACCATGTTGATAGTATGGATAATGTCTATTTTGAAATTCAGTCGGATATTCATTGTATTGGTCCTCATAATACCAGTTCGACATTTTATAAAAACTTCCTAATATATTTTTAAAAAAATCTAAGAAAATAAATCCTAACATGAAGGGGGTTCTAGACAATCACAAGCAAGGCTGACTCAACCAAATCAAACCTATTGAATCTAGCAAACAAAAAGCATGATGGCTCAACTTAGATTGTTTCTAGACCAGCTTCTATTTTTTCTAAAGGCAACTAGTTACAGTTAGCAAACCTCTTAGAACGGTCTGAATTATATTAAGTCGAACAGAAACAGGATAAGCTCTAAGGAGCTTTGATAACCCTGTCTCTTTGGCAACTTTTCCTTGGGTTACAAGACGGCTCTAATCAACTTAAAATAATCTTCTTGAACCTTGAGTTAGGCTAACAAAGTAACCAATACAGTCCTTATGAACGAGCTTCCTGTAAGCTCGTTACCCTATTGGTCTTTTTCTAGTCAAAATTTTAAGGTTTAGGTTCGCGTTTGGTAAAGTGTTCCTAAAGCGGGCAAGAAGGAAACGGTGATGAAATCCAAGTCCTTATCTTGTATGGCCAGTTCTTGTCCTTTACTATAAAAGTAAGTTCGTATTCAATTCCTCAACATATATGTATACGAAGGAATACACTAAACCCACTTGCAGAGGATTCGTGGGTTGATCGAGTCTTACCTCCCGTACCAGCGGGGGATGAATCGGTTGTAGTCGACTCGGGCCGCCGACTCCTGTGTCAATGTACGAACTCGAGGGGCCGAGACAATATCGTAATTGTTGTCCTTCCCAGTTGCAGTTTATATTTAAATTACCCTTCCGTAGGGTTTAAAAATAATAATAATGTCCAAAGTCCCAAAATAAAGTCCAAAAGTGTCCCAAAATAAAAGAAAAAATTACAGAAATAATAAAAATTTCCTAATACAATTTTCTAAACAAATAAAATCTAAAAAATAAAATCTAATTAAAAATAAAATTCTTTGTCTTCTTTTCCGTTCTTTAAGCTTTAACTTTAACTCCAAGTCTTTAATCACAAAAGTCTTTGGATCAATTTCCTTTCAATCCAAAATCAAAAACCCAAAACCTGTAGCAAAAAAAAAAATACCCAAAAAAACGTAAAATAGAACAAAGTAAAAATAATACTAAAAACAAAAATAAAAACCTAAAAATAAATCTAAAATCTAAACCTAAAGACAAGTCCGCGTCGGCGACGCCAAAAATTGATGTAATTTTTAAATAGTGGTAAAAGGTTCGATACTCAGACTTGTAAAGATTCGATTTTTAAACCTAATTTTTAATAACTAAAAATAAAACAGGTTAAAGTAAAGTTGATTTCCAATTATGGGAAGGACTGAGACTAAGGATTCCACCATTAGCAAATTTTTCAAGTGATAAAAATCTTGCAACTCGTATATTCAGTTTATCCAAAATATTGCCAAAGTTAGGTTTTCAAAATAATAGTTGTAAATCGAAAACATGAGACATCAAAATCTCTAAGCTCAGCATGAATCATCAAAAGAAAACACAACTAATTGATAAAAACCATTTTTTCCAATTTTAATCAAAGAAAATAATAGTAAAAGAATTGTAAAAAATAAATAAAATAAGAATTACCACTTTATTATTGGAAAAATAGCTTCCTCCGTCGCCCCAGTGATGGTGATTAGATCATCATGTTGGAAACACTCTCAAAATAATTATTCATGGCTCAAAAAGTGTTTACAATGAAGAAATAAAAAGAACACAGAAGATTTGATACAATATAAGCGTTACAGATGTGTTATTTGTGTGGCTGAAGAGAACAGAAAAAAGTACGGACTCTAGCCGCTTCGGAAATTTGAAGGAATAAGTAATGGAATCAGCGATTGTTCTCTGGAGCCTTATGTTCTTCCTGTTCTTCACACCAGCATAATTTCTTTTTTCTCCTGAATTTTTTCGGTGGTCTCTGGCTTGCTTTTTCTTCGATCTGTTGGTTATTTATAGGTTTAGCTAACCTTAGAAACCAATGTTAACCGACAAGGACCCAAGAAACAGTTCAAACCAAACTCCAGTTACGTTTTAATCACAAACATGGAGTATTCTCCTATTCCGATAAGAACTTGAATTTTTCAGCCAATTTTCACGAGTGAATCACTCATGAATGACGTGTGTTGATCCTATCTTGAGTGTTTCTTCAACTTGGGATAACGAAAACAAGTTTTAAAACCCTTTAAATTTGGTTCAAAACTAATCTAGAAGTTGCTCTCACGTAACTTTTCTCTTCCCGACAAATCCGGAATTTGAATTAGAAATGAGGGTGCCCGCAAACCATATGTTGGGTTCCTTTAGTAATTTTCCTTGGTGCCTATAACAACTTTTTGAGCCTATTTTTCTACAAATATTTATTTCTCAAAATACCTACCAAGACAACCCATAATAAGAAACACTATCAAAATAGATAATCGAGCACAATTTAGACACAAAAATGTGTCTATCAGGACCCACCTTAGCACTGCTAATATCCTACTTATCCGTTGCTTAAATCCTATTTATTCGTTGATTTAATACAAATAAGCAACGTCTAGATCCTATTTAAGCAGCAGATATAGTCGTTGCTTTAATTAGTTTGTGTAACGGTTACATCTGTTGCACATTTCGTTGCGCAATTTGTTACGCCCTATTCCCAACGGATATAAACGTTGCTTAAATTCACTGCAACGTTTATATCCGTTGTAAAAAGGCCAATATAGCGTAGTGAACTCATATGAATACATAAATGCATAGAGATCAAGGATTATAAACTCTTTTTGAGGTTTCCACAATGGAAAGGCACATGCTAGGGTTTCTTAAAAGAGTTCTCTTACGAGTTCCACACCCAAGCTATTACATACTCCAGTCCCCTAACTCTGAAAAACGTACTTATGGGTGAGGAATGGGGCAATGTGTCCTTCAAAAAAGTTTTTCTACAATATATTAAAAGGGCGTGTCACTCAGATACACGGGCTAAGAGATACGGCTCTTGCGCTAAAGTTTACATAATCTAAAAATTTACACGGGACTACTAATCACGAATGTTCACGCATGATTGGATGACCTAGAGAACTCCGACTTAATTGATTCCTACTTCATATGATAGCTTAGTCTCTTAGCTTCAAAAGTTGGGGTCAACCACTGAAAACAAACATCAGATGAAGTTTCTACAGCTTTCGGAGTGAATGATGCGCAAACAAAAATTTCTACATGGGATTCAAGCTTCCTACACCACCTTGGCCAATATCTCCCACGTTCTGACCAACTTGGTTAGCCAAACTCTTATTGGGTATCTGCATCAGAGTCAGAGGCTACACTATCCGCATGACTATTTCGACTCTCTCGTTCTGTCTTCGCGCCCTTGCTTCCTTACGAAGATGTTGTTGATGCTGGTAGATAGTAAGTTTTTTATCCTCAACTCTCTTTCTCGCCTCAGGAGAAACCATCTTTAATCTTTTGTTTCTACGGTTCGTCTTTTTGCCCGAAGAGTCAGGATCATGATTTTGGTCAGAAACTTCCATGGTTTACTCAAACAAAATCAACAAGGTACTTATAACTACATCAACAAAAGAATCATATATAAACAATATAGAGTGTGATAAACAACAACAGCATATGTGAGGATCAAAGAAAAGTCACCAAAAACCCTAACTTATTGATGTGGTTATTACTATGGTTAAGATCTACTTCACCTTGGAAGAACAATAATGGCGCTAGGATTTGCTTAAAAAGAAAAGAATGATTCTTTTTTATATTATCAAGATATATATATATATATATGATATGTGAGCAAAATTAGGAAATCCTAATGTTTGTGGGGAAAAACGAATTGAAGGGTAATTTAGAAAAAAGTGGGGTGAGCAGGTGATAATTCATCAATCCTTAAACATTTGTACTGTTGAAGTACTTTGCTTAGATTCGAGAGATCAATCTGTACAATCCTGGACTAAACCAAGCAACGACCTTTTCATTCTTGCTTCAGTCACAAAATGAGAAAGAGAAGGGTTGGTCTTAGGGAGGGAAGCAAGACAAGGCTAAGGTCAGATTATCAGACTCTGTTGGATGTAGTTGGTACGATGGCTATGAAGAATGCTCTGTATAAGAAGGTTGAATGATAGAGTTGTTCGATTTGTATTGTTCAATTCAGACTTGTTCAGTTCAAAAACTTGTTATTTGTTCGATAGATTGAGAATCTATTTATATCATAGCTATTGTAACCACTCGACCTCTTTTCTGGAAGAAAGTGTCGATGGTTGAGTAGTGATGAAGTGGAGAAGGTAGAGAAAGTTTTGAAAACTGCTCCCCATTTTGATTAAGGTTGAATGGACGGTTTCTCAACCCATCACTCCTCTACTCAACTGCTCATCAAATAATCCAAAATTTCTCTTTAGTGAGTGCACTGCTGCACCACATGTCGTAGACCATCAGACCAAAACCCTAATGAGTATACCCCCATTTGTGACATTTGATTTCTCGTGTAAATTTTGTATTATTGAGTACTACTAATAATATTAAGTCGAATGAGACTTACTTAATCTATTGAATGAAAAATTATCTTGCTTGACTAGGATAATGAGTCTTGATAGACTAAACACAAAATAAATATGTATTTATTTGTGTATAAGGAGCAGTGTGTCCAACTTAGTCAATTTTGCATTGACATGCTTGTTTTGTAAAAATAAGTGTATGTTGCTGAGCATGAGAAATTGTATGTGAGGCCACATACAAAAATATATGTGTAAGAGGGCACATATATGAATGAGACCTAGCATGGCCTTTGAAAAATAAATTAGGGTTTTGAAATTTGTATATACGCAGCAAACCCTAATAAGAAAGTACTAGAAGCTGACGCTAAGGTTCCTTAGTTGAAAGGACTAGCTAAGCTACACGAGTTTTGCCAATTGAAACAAAACACACGAGCTTTCCCAGGCATTAAGACGCACGAGTTTGCTTCTTTGACCTAAGAAGCACGAGTTCAAGGAAAAACACGTCTTAGTGTGGTCGAAGTACTAAGGCTCACACGTTGAGGGCAAAAGAGTAAAACGCATTGTTCAGACAAGAGAGGCATTGACGCACAAGTTTGTTTCTGGAGCAAATACGCACAAAAAAAGCACGATTTTAGAGTAAAAGAGTCAGAACTCTAATTTGAACAAGAGCTCAGACATTCACGTTTTTACTCTTTGTACTAAGTCTCACATGGTGATGACAAAAGAGTAGTAACGCCAAGTTTTGGCTAAGATAGGACGTGTGAGTTTTTTCCTTGAATGAAAACACACGAATTTTCCCTAGGAGCATACGTGCAAGCTTAGCTATTTAGCTAAGACGCACACGTTGGGAGCAAGAAAGGTGAAAGCGCCTCCTTTCTCAAATTAGGGTTTGAGAATATATCCTTTCTCAAATTAAGGTTTGAGAATATTCTTTGGTCGTTTGAGACGCAAACGTACATGCTTAGTATTGAGACTAAGATAGAAAAACTTTGTACTAAGAAGGACAAGTTTTATCTCTCCTATGACAGAAAAGGGGGTATCAGCCCCTTGGATTTGGACAGACAAGAGAATACTTGTAAAATTTTGTCGTTAGAAAATTCAGATTTAGGGTTTTAACTGAAAACGCTATAAAATCTTCATACGAAACCCGTTTTTGATGATTTACCCCAACTTTTTCATGCCCAGACAACCAGCTATCTCTCAACGAGAAATATTTTGAGTTTTGAGGTCATTCAGGGCCTCAAAAAGACAAAACAAACAAAAATCGGGAAGAATTCATGAATTTTTCAGTTGTGACTTAGTTGAATGTTTTTATCATATCTTTTATCTAGTTTGTCCAATTGATGTGATTTTTTAGTATGTTATAGAGGACATCCATACAAAGAGTTTGGTATATAACGCATCCATTGATTCATTACTAATTGCTCCCAAATCACGACTTTGTACAGGGCAGTGCAGAATTGCGCCTGACAAGCTTGGTGTAAAAACACATTTTTAAGCCTCCGAGCCATTTGCTTGCGGTGAGATGAAGGATGTTTATGCCATTGGTTACTTCCTTAAGCAAGGATTGACGTGTCCAAGGCTAAATTTAGCTAGTAGAAGCTATGTTTTGTGTTTAGCACAATTCTTGATTTGGTGTCTGAGCACAACTGTGGTACTTTACTATTTTACCCTGACAAAAACCCACCATCTACATCTACTTTTACCTAAATAACGGAAATATGGCTAACTCGCTAGCAACAACTTCTTTTGTTGGTAGTATGCCAGAAGAAGCGATTTTTGTTAGTGGTGCATACCCGGGAAGCATGCTAAATATTCTCCAGCAACACGTACTTGAGAAGCAGCTCAGCCCGGGCTTACTCAATAGCCGACTCGAAGACTAGTCTGCTCTTGCTAATCGAACAACTCGGATTAGAGTCTTGACATAATACCTAAATAAATATATATTTATTGTCAGTCTGCTTGCTCCTTCCGAGCCTCACTAGTCATGCCAGACTCATCAAGACTTGTTATTCAAGCCTAGCTAGACATGACAAGTCATAAGTCAACTTGACTAAGCAAGTCATAACTCGACTTCACATTAAGTAATATTTTTACTACGAAAATCATACGAGACATCAAAAATATCACAGATGGGGGGATATTCACTATGGTAGTAGTCTGTTTGTCTACAACATGTTGTGGAGCAATATACCCATTAAAGGAAGGTGTCTGGATTGTTCGACGATTAGCTAAGTAGAGGAGTGATGGGTGTGTAACTGTCCAGTCATCCTCAAACGAGTAGGGGAAGGTTTTATACACATTCTTCATCACCTCCACCAATACTTCACAACCACCACTTCCTACGAGGTTGGAGTGAACGGTTACTGTTATACTATTATAAATAGATTCCTCAATCTATCGAAAAACAGAACAGAACGTACAGACCGAGCATACGAGTTACGGTCTGAATTTCATAAAAAGTTTCCTCTCGGTCATACACAGAGAATTCTTCATAGCATAACTATCACATCTTACAGAGCCTAGTACTCTGACCTTAATACTTCCTCTGCATCCTCTGCATCCTCTGCATCCCTCCCTAAGACCAACCCTTCTTCTTTCTTTGTGACCGAAACAAAATTGGAACGACCATTTCTTGGTTTAGGCCAATCTTGTGTGATTTTGATCTCTCGAATCTAAAAAGTACTTCCGCAGTATAAATATTTAAGGGATCAGACGATTTTTTATCAGCTTATCCAAATTTTACCATTTTACCCCTGGAATTTTTTACCCATAAACAACCATTAGCAAATTCTGTTCTGTTCAAAATCAAGCCGTATCGGTCCGGTTAAAAATCGTCTGGTTCGGAAAACTGACAAAAAAAAAATTACTTTTTCTTTTTCTTTGTAATGAGTTATGACTCAAGAGTTCTGGTTGTTTAACCATGAAACCAATCTGCAAATTAACATGTACAACAAAATCACTTACTGCAATAACAGTTGGTCAACTGTAATATGCAAAACCAAAACCAAAACCATTAACAAGTACTGTAAATAATGTAAAATCATTGATTAAGATTACTGTTAAAAGTCTAATAATTCTCATCTGAATAAACAAATGGGGTTACACTGTATTGGAGATGAAGAAGAAATATAAACGAGACTAAAATTATTTCAAGAAGTCTCCAATTGCTCTTCTGAAAGTCAAACCTCTTCTCAAATATCATCATACAGAAATAATTTTAGTCTCACTCCTTGAATAACCTTCTTCATATTAGATCTCCACTTCCGAGAATCACCTTCCTCGTATCAGATACTTTCGATGAATCACTATCATCAGTTATTGAATGCTGTTCAAGGAATATAGACTCCGATTTGGACGTCGTGGTGGTGGTTTTGGAAAGAAAAAGAAGAAAATATTATAAAGTGATTTTCTTTAGTGAAAAAAGGTAATGAAACTAATAAACCTAAAATTGACGGCTATGATTGAATACAACTATGTAATTACAATCGATGGCTAAGATTGGATTCGGTTTCGGTTTTAGGGTAACCACCGAACCGGAACCGAATAATATCGGTTTTCTGAAACTGACAACGTTACTATACTGTTGGGGTTCCTTTCGGTTTAAAATTTAACGATTTCAGTTCGGTTTACGGTTCTGGGTTTTGTGCTGCACTCATTATATATACTACTACCGGTGGATGAAATTTTCCCGTTATTAACCGTTGGATTCAAATCTTTGATCTGATTAGATAAGGGCTGCAATGCCGATTATGGGTTAAAAAATTATTAAAAAACGATTACGGGAAATCTTTTTTATTCAATTTATTTTTCTAAAAACATTTGGAATTTATTTTGAGGGTTTAATTTGCTTATCAATTAGAGTATGCAAGATGGAATAAATTGCATCAATATTTGATCTCAAAATTGAATACTATCAACTTGATACAAAACATAATCAAAGTTATGAACACTCTTAATGCTATACAGATACTAATACGAAGTTCATTTATGATCCAAGATTTACGAAACAGAGTGATGTCTCTGTTTCTGGAAGACATATCGAGCTTCCGAATCGAACCTGGACCCAACAGGTTTAATCTCTCTTATGCGAAAGAGGGAATTGAATAAACGCAGTTTTTTCTTGAACGCTTTGAGTAGCTTATTAGCAGAATTTGGTTGAATGAGTTCTTTTTTCATAGAGACATGGTCTTTCTCTAAGTCAGTCAATCTCATCCTCATTCTTGAAACTTCGAGTTTTAGTTCTCGATTCTCTCTTCTTACTGATGCATAGTTATCTCTAGGTGAAATTGCTCCACTACCTGCACCGCTACTGGAGCGTTGGGGAAATTGTCCGTTCATTGAACCGAAGAATAACTGGTTTTGGCTACCATTCATTGCATTCTTTAGTCTAATTTGTTCAAAATATAGAACTTGTACCGCCATCTGCACTGGTAACCTTTCATTTTGAGCTGCATGACTACATGCTTCTTGAGACAGTTTTTGACAATCAATGGTTTTGCATAGTAGATACCGTTCTGATTCCTTGATATTTGAATGAACCTACGATAAGAAACAAATAAATTGATGAGGTTATTAAGCTTTATGAGCTCATTTCGATGATCCAAGAAACGAACCGAAAAACTCCATCTTACCTTAAGGAAGATATCTGCAGCTCTGTATAGTCCATCATTCACAATGCGAGCGTGGTCTGGAAGTAACTCCGCCAGAGCTATAAACTTTGATGGTGTCAAGTTTGAGTCTAGGGCAATTTCTGCCAAGAAAGTGTCTAGCAACTTAGAAACCTTGATAATTGAGCTTTGTTTTGGAGATCCGGGGCTATCGAAATCGTAACCCATATTTTCATTTTGACCTTCGTCGTCTTCATCATTGTCATCCTCATCTATGTTGAGAAAATTGGAGAAGATCCTCACAATTGTATCTATATCATACATGCATTGTTGGTTGTTGCTTGGTGAATTTGCAGGGATGAGGATATCTTCGATTATAGCTTGGTCTAGTTTTAAGCCGATCCTCCTCTCAATGTCGGCTTTACAAGCAGCAGAACAAGACCCCATTATGGTTATCTTCAGTAAGCCCGAAAGAAATGATAACGGCACTGAACTTTTCCTCGACTGGGCTGGTAGTAAACTAACGACAGTTTCGACAATCATCCTTTGTTTCTTCTGCAATTCATCATCTGTTAAGCTTCCCTTAACCATTTGAATGTCTTTGTTCACCTGACCTTCAAGGGAGTTGTGCGCGTAGTTTATCAAAATCTTCGTAATCGTTTCTTGTTTTAATCCCTTCGATTTTACTCCTGATATGACTCGTCGAAAGAAATCTAAGTTGAGGACAGTGAGTAAATTACCCCACCAATCTAATGGAGTCTCTGGTTCTATTTCTACGTTCATTGGGTTGACAAGGAAATTCTGCTCTAATCTCGATAACCCAGTCGTGAGCTGCTCTTTACACACGTTTATCGCAATACAATTGATAATTTTACTGACCATGTTGATTTCTTCGGCTATAGGTAGCAGGGATTCACAACAGTGAAGAACTGATATCGAGTTCGAGATATTTGATAGAACCGTTTCCTTCAGAAAGTTTTCGCACCGAATCTCTAGGTTCTTGTCAGCCAACTCCTCTGTCATTTCAAGGTACTGAGATACACACCTTATCATGGCAACATTTGACAAGTTAATATCAACATTTACTCCATAACAAAATTTTGAAGCAATTTCGAATGCCTCCAAACCTCCTGGAATCCCATGGAGAGTCACCCTTGCAACTTTCTGGTCTTTTGCTTCCAACATCAGTTTCCGAAACCTTCCACTCCGAGAAACAAGAGGGAACTGCATAAGAAACCATTAACATAATCAGAAAGGATTCTATGTTAAATATAAGATGAATATAAATTCATGCAAATTCATATTTTTCTTACCCTGTGTAGTGAAAAGGTTGACGTTCCTACTTCAACGATCAGATCACTAGAAACGTCAGATATTGGCCTGCAAGAATTAGCTTACTTAAACAAAATTTCTAGCAACAAACCGAAAACAATGGCAGAGATGTTACCACACAAAATAAACAACAATCCTACATGCTTAATAGTTACTGTTTCAAATGCAACGTACTTACAGAAAATGGGGAGTACTACTTACCTAGCCTCTGATTTCATTAAAAAGACTTCACAAGTCTCTGTGTTCAGAAAATCCATAAGACTCATTTCTTTCTACGTGTTCCCATGTGCTTAAGCTTGGTTGATTCCAATCACTCTCTTTCATTCACATGGGAAACAAAAAGAAGATCGTTCGAATACACCATTCTGGGACTCTTGGGTAGTCACAAATTATTTCAACTTTTCTTGTTTTGTAGGATTTGTTATGTTCAAAGTACAATTATAAGGTTGTACAAGCCATTTGTTAGATCTTATCTTAGGACAAAATTTAGGTAAGTAGTGACTAATTACGATTTTTGTGGGACTAGTTTAGGTCATATTGTCGGCTAGACTTCTTTCTGATGTTGAATGCCAAATTATTTCATGGTCATAGGTTTTTGATCAGTCATATTCAAACCTACCGAGCAAATAAAACAAATTCACTTTCTTATCAGTATTGTATTTTGTTGAATATACAGAAGAAGGTAAAGGTAAGGTAAGATAAGCTAATCAGAAGTATCTTTCCCAACTGAGACTAGAATTTCTGCCTAGCCGAGTAAAAAATTGAATCTTTTCTAAGAAATATGTCGCCTCTAGATAATTCGGGTAAATTTTTGTAACGATCGATCAACCTAAGTTAATGTAAATAAAACAACCTCTACACATACCAAATTAAACTAGAAGAAAACGTTAAAGTAAGAAGAAGAATTACCATTCTGTGGCATGTCTGATACTAGAATTCGGACGAAACGGTCTCTTCCCTGACATACTTTGCTTCAATTCACCAACAGTAGCAATACCCATCTCTCAAAGAATCTAAGCAATTCAACTGCAAAATATCCTTAGTAAAAGCTAAAGAAACCTGTGTGTAAGAAGCTAGATCAACCTTGCATGACTCATTTTGGAGAATAACATGAAGAACCAAGAGTACCTGTTTCTAAATGGAAGAGATGATAAAAGTGTTTGATTTCTCACTATCTATGAGTATACAAAGAAAAGAGAAGGAAAAAGGAAAAGCTAGAGTGAACTAAAAGTCACCTTGAAGCCATGCAGGAATCAGGATAAATGGGATTCAGTTATTTCTAAGTGTTATTAATTTTGTTAAGTCAAAAATATGTAGCTCTTGTTTGGACTATTTAGTGAAAGTAGGAAATGAGATTCCTATTCTTTCAATTTGTTCTTTTGAAATTTTGCAGAATTTCTGTAAGGGTTGCTGTGCTTTTAGGGCATTTAATCATGGTTTATGGAAGATACCTTATGGATTGTTAATTTATTTTAGACAAACACTAAAGTATGTTTTAAAGATCATTAAAAGTAAGTAAGGGAGTGACCTGGATTACATGATGAAAGAGTACACATAAAAAAATTAAAATTAAAGTAATTCAATACTGTCTTGTGAACACTAACTGCTGTTATATAGTTTGGTTTTCTAATTAAAGTTCGGTATAGATTTGCTTTTAAGTTTTAGCCGGTGTATGTAAACATTGTATAAGCATTCTAAGAATACTTGGAATATATTTTTGTCAACCGATTTAATCTTGCATGCCTATCGAAGGGTTCAACTGTTAAACAAAACTTACTCCTCTTCCAGCTATACAGCCCATGTAAACATTGAATATTAGGGTAGACTGTAATTCTAAACATATGCAAGTGAGACTCACTTCTTCCTTCAACTATCCAGGTAGGTACACACCACAGAGAACCAAACAAAATGGACTAAGTAGCATTTTATTTTATTCTATTTTGTTTAGGAGAGGGTAGGAATTAATGTAGTGAACAAAGTAGTACTCACATTAATAATTTTAGCAAGGAAATCTAAAACCTAGGTAGGGTTTAGCTCTAAAAACACCAAAAAATAAAATATTAGATGCAGACTAACGACACATTATTTTTAGGATTCTAGGATTCATATTTTAATATCGTGTGAAGCGTTATTTTTACATCTACGGATAGACTAACTTGTTTGGTCTATCTCTAAGAAGATCTCACAAAAGTATATCAACAGTAAAAGCAGATTAATTGGGATCAAAAGAAAAGTATTTGTTGAATCATTGCTACAAATAGCAGGTGAGAAAAGTTGGTGGCTAGCATAATAATGATGATTATGATGATACTATGCACAAAACATTTGAGTGGAGCCCACCCTCTCCATACATATACACCTAGATATGAACCCTGCCTGTTTACTAAGTTAAATTTCTTTGAACGAATTCATTCACGCGTAAGAAATTTCAAATTTTTTAACGGATACATTAATTAAATGTCCGTATAAATAAAATCCTTCAGATACGTGGCTAATTTGAAATCTACTATTTTATTTAAGGCCTATCCAATTTTATTTACAACTAAAATTAAAATAAAAGATGTCTAATTGATTAAAAATACCAAACTATTCTCTATCCTCTAATTAACCCTAACCCTAATCCTAACACTAAAATTGTAATATAAATATAAAATTATTTCTATTTTCATTACTTTCTAAATCTATTAAAAACCCTAAAAGAAAAAAAAAATCTATTTCCTTCTCGGGAATGCTGATTTCGGGAGATGCCCACCCGAAATACTATGGGCGATCACCGAAATACTGTGAATGATGCCCGAAAGAACCATGAACTATATTATATGAAACTTTCCAAATTCTAAAAACTCTAAACTAACTTTTTCTCTATTTACTATGATCCCCCTTCCCTTTTGATTTATAGGGAAAGTCTTTATAAACTCATTCTTTTAATAACATCTTTCATTGATTTATACGTTTAAAAATTATTTTTTGTGAATTTAAATTCTATAAAATTACCAGAATCGGTCGACGTAGATCTATCGTATCCACCGATTCTGGTTATATTCTCCGTGGACATGAATACATGCAAATTGGTGTATAAGACGAGGTCAGAATTGAAACCATATTAGATAAGGTTCAACCATCTTCGTATTATTATGATAATGAGTGATGCGTCGGGAAACCGACTTTGTTTTACCGCAAGCGCACAGTGTGGAAAGATGTAGACAAGAGCAAATATGGTTCGTTCCCACGAGGAGTTTATATTAAATTAATTAAAATATTTTTTTTAGGTTTTTTTATAAAGAATTAAATTAATGAGTGAATGGAAACTATTTAATAAAGTTTGAAAACAGTAAGAGGAAAACGTTAAGGTTTCCGGAATCCGTTGTAGATTAGGGTTTAATTGCGTTCACAAAGGGTCTCGATTTTACTCATGTAAAATAGCAAATCTAACTACTAATACACGGAAGATTTTTGTTTAAGAATCGAAGAAAGAATTTTCAAAAAGAATTGTTTGTTCTCAACCTAAGGTAGAATTTCGAAGTACTAATTATACGTGACATAAAGAGTCAAAGAATATTCGTAAAACGGTTTAAAGTAGGGTTTCAACGAGTTCCTCTACTAATCAAACGATGCACTATAGTGGCATAGAGCATGAAAAATTATTGAGAAAGATAAAACGTTGAGAGAGAGACAAAACATTAACATTAAGTTTTTATAATTGAAAACCCTAAGTTTGAAACACAAAGAAAACCATCTCTACAAGTTCATCCTTTCGCCCTAACAAGAGAATTAGCCTGACATGGCTTTCTCAAAAGCCATAAAAATTAATTAATAAAAAGACTCAAACTAACCGATAATCGTCGAAGAGGTATGCACCAAAAATCGCCACTCGCGTCTGTGAAGTTATCCGCCTCTCGAAAGTGTATGTGCCCTTTTTCTGTCCGTATATAGTTTGGGTGCTTTTTCTCTTAGCGTCAGGTCCCTCCCTCAGTCTTTCGGTCCAAGGCTATATATAGCTTTTTCAAAAAAAATCCTTGTGAAACTAAGAGTAGTTATTCACCGCCACAAGTAGAGTTTCCGTGTGAAACACAGCTGAGTTCCTTCCTGGATTGCTGCTCAAGTTACCTTATTCCAAAACAACTCAACTCCTCCCTGTCTTCCCGGCAACAGATTGTTGTCTAGAATACCACTGCCTTGCCTTCACTTCCTTCTTGAACAGCATGTTTCGTTCACACTTCTTTTTTCTTTCACTGTACTTTCCATGTGACTCATCATACCTCTCAACTCTTGTTGTAACTCCATCATTTCCAAGTTCTTCTCTGCCACTATCTTAACACTCCAACCCATTAAACCATTAAGTTTCTCCATTTGGAACTCGTCGATCTCAACTTCCATCAACAACGTCAACTTCAACCTTTATACTCTGCCAAGAACCATTAAACTCAATCCAACAGAGAACCACACTCCATTCCCTGGCTTCTGCAGGGCCTCTTTTTCACTCTAATCTCCCATCTTCAACGTACTGACATCAATCACAAACACCAGCAACTCCGACCATCTTCTCCACCTTCATCTCGTCTCACTTAATCACCAACAGGTTCATCTTGACAGCCTCAACCTTCAGCAACTCCATCACAGAGTCACCATCACTCCTATATCATCTCATGTTGCAGCACTGAGGTTCTCCCTTCTCTAAAAACATCCAAACACCCATCACTGCCATCATCTACAATCTTTAATCATTATGGCATCATGATCATCACAGCAGCATCAACCATCGTAGACCCATCATCTCTGCTGTTAACATTGATCACAGCCTCATTAACTCAGACCTGAGATCCATCTTCCACCATCACCGGCATAAAAGCTCGAACTTTTCTTTTCTGTTCGAAAGTATGAAGAAGAAAGAGAAGGGTGGCCTCGAATAAACCTGTTGGTGCCTTTAATAGTATTTAAAACTTGGAAGCCGTAAGTAATAGTGCAGGCGCCCATATAAACATTTGAATTTCAGCTTCCCCTTAACGTATGAGGGGGTGTTAAAAGTAATCTCCTTGTAAATGACCAATTTGCCCTTAATTCTTGTTTCGCTCACAACATTCTCATACGAAGTCGGAATGACCTCGTTCTTTCGCCCTCGACTTCGTAATGCAATTTTCTACAAGATGAAGAGTAGAAATCCTGGAACATACTGATTTCCACTGGGTCTTTGGCAATTCTTCTCTTGTAAAGCTCAATTTCACTTGTTTCAGAGATTTAACCTAATAAAACACATAAACTACAAAAGTAATAGTAACACACAGTAATTCACAAAAAATCTAGCAAATAAGTATAAGGAAACGATACTTAAAATATATAAATTATGCACTTATCAATGAGGATAGTGTTGATGATGAATTTGAAATCCGTAGTCATAATGATCAGGAAATTTTTGCGCCAATTGAGTCTCATGCTGATAGTGTTGTTTCTAATTCAAATCCTATTAATATTAATTTATTTACCTATTCAATAGGAAGAGGATTTAACTAGAGATACCATTGTTATAGACGGTGTAATATTTCCTTGTTATTATGAAGATGATGATGGTTTAGAGGAACGAGTTTATCCCGAGACTAGTGTTTTAGAACCCAACGATTTAAAAACCATTGTCCTTGACGAAGATGATAGTAGAAAATTTGAATGTGAGTGAAGGTACCCCACCTGATTTCAATCTAGATGAAATAATTGATCATTTTTCTAAAGCTGATAATTTAGAAATTAAGGAAATTGTGACTAATTTGTCCAAGGACGTTGACCACTCTAGGTTTGGGGGTGAATATTATTTTCCTCGCGGTAATCTTTTGACTCTTAGAATAGTCCCTCACTTAGGACTTGATGTTTGTGCCTCGGCCATCTTACGTGATTATCTTCATACACGTTTTCCTAAACCTAATTGTGTCCAATATAAAATTAAGGTGTTAGAAACCCATCATCATGTTGATGTGGTTTACCCAGGACATGATACCATAGTTGACTTTCTTGTCCCACCAAAATTTTATTTACCAAATGTGGGAATATCTGAACTTCAATTGTGTCAGTTTTTAAATTTTTAAATAAAACCTAATTATTTTAGAAAATTAAAATCGAAATTTTTTCTTAATAATGACCACCACTTCCATGAACTTCATTGTGGTCAACTGCATAATTCAAATACAATTTACTTTACGGATCCGCAATTATTTCGATTATTGTTATATGATTCGTAAATTGTGACTAATCCTTTCTTGGTCTGGCTAAAGACTTTAAACTTAGCGCTCTATGGGAGGCAACCCATATGTTTTTGGTACATGATACTGGTAATATCTTTCCATATCTCTTTTACTTTTTTCATCATTTCTCTTTGTTCAACTTTCATTTATTTATCTTTAGAACATCGAAGACTATGTTCAATTTAAGTTTGGGGTTAAGGGAGAATTTTTTTTAAAAAAAAATCTAGTTGTGCCAAAATTTTCCAACTTTTAGAGTCACTTAGTAGCCTTTTATCTAAGTTTACATACTGATTCTCCCCAAAAAGATGGAAATTAGAATTGTTAGAGAAAACTACATCTGTGTTCTTAACCTATGAGAGAATAATCGTGACGGACCCAACCATCCATGCTGGAGAAAATTAGATCAGAGGGAAATGCAGAAAGACAGAACTAACCAATCATTAGTGGAGACTACCCTATTGAGTAAGGAACCAAACCTTCAACTATCCTCTTAGAGTGTTTCATATGCACAAACTCCGAGTAGAATGATGAGCTACTCAACCTCGTACCATTTTCATCACTTTTTGATCTATGAGTGTTAATTCTTATCACCATGAGGGCTGCATAAAAACTAGCCTCATCTTGTAGTCTCAGTCACAAAATTACAACTCTCTCTCTTAGAAATTGAGCATTATCAAGAAAACAAAAGATGTAAATTTTTGAGGATTTTGTGTACCAACAGTTGTGAAGATTTAAGTGAAAAAGTTCTTCTTCATTGAAAAGTAAAGTTTATTGTATTGTATCATTCATTTTTGTTTTGTTTCATATTTTGTATCAATCTTAAAAACAAAACAAAAAAAATCAAAAAATTAAAAATTGAAAATTCTAAAAAAATAATTATGTAATAATTTATTAGGAAAAGCCATGGAGAAGAAAAAAATTAAAAAGAAGTTTCAAAACAACAAGTGATCGAAGAAAAAGAGTAAAATTCTACAAGTTACAAGAGTTTATCATTAAGGTTGAAGTCGAAGACTGAAGTTAGAGTTGTTTCCATTGAACACCATTAGAGAGTTGTGATACTAGAAGGTGAGAGTATGTTCCCTTCCTCATTTATGGTCGATTTCCTTAGAAATCATCAGATTTCTTTTCCTTTGAGATCATTAGAAAAAGATTTTGGTTTCATATCTTCATATCAAAAAGTGTTACCATTAATAGTGAGTAAGTATTATCTCTTCAATCCAGCTTATACACCGGTGTGACCCTTAGAATCTTTTTTCTGAGTGCAAATTTATAAAACCCTATGGAGAGGCAGAGTCAAGGAGATTTGCTTATTCGGTTGCTCTGTTAGTCCGATGTCCATCAGGCAAAAGACATATTTGGCACTGGTTCAACTCGTCATAATATATCTCTCATTTATTAAGCGTATATTAGCATGTGTTTTCTCTGGAACTTCTAATTACTTGACATTTGGAGGAGAAACATTATGTACTCTTAGCTCTTCGGATACTTATGACATTAGAAGTTGGAATAAAAGGTTTTGTGGGTATACCTCTTGTAAACTTTTCTTTTCTGTTCGAAAGTATGAAGAAGAAAGAGAAGGGTGGCCTCGAATAAACCTGTTGGTGTCTTTAATAGTATTTAAAACTTGGAAGCCGTAAGTAATAGTGCAGGCGCGCATATAAACATTTGAATTTCAGATTCTCCTTAACGTATGAGGGGGGTGTTAAAAGTGATCTCCTTGTAAATGAACAATTTTCCCTTAATTCTTGTTTCGCTCATAACTTTCTCATACGAAGTCGGAATGACCTCGTTCTTTCGCCCTCGGCTTCGTAATGCAATTTTCTACAAGATGAAGAGTAGAAATTCTGGAATATACTGATTTCCACTGGGTCTTTGGCAATTCTTCTCTTGTAAAGCTCCATTTCACTTGTTTCAGAGATTTAACCTAATAAAACACATAAACTACAAAAGTAATACTAACACACGGTAATTCACACAAAATCTAGCAAATAAGTATAAGGAAACGATACTTAAAATATAATGCACTTATAAAATTCCCCCACAATTGGAACTTGCTAGTCCTCGAGCAAACTACAAATCTAAACTAACCTAAAATACAACTCCCTTTCGTTGAGGAAACGGTTACACTTAGCGTGTGGAACAAGCCTTTAACCCATAGGTGTCCCTAGTGGACGAGTTTTGTCTCGTGAGGGTTTACTAGAGATTTACCCACAAAACCTACTCCAACTTCTAAGTATTCCAAAACACATGCATCCGAAGAGCTAGGAAGACATAAAGTTTCTGCAAACTGATAATAAGAAGTCAGATGTATCAAAGAACATTATTATCATGCTTAACTCTTGAGTTAGGAGAAAACCACCATATGGAAGAATTCAGAATCGAGAGCAACCGAATGTTTCTACCTCACTATAGGGTTTTATGATTTTGACACTCAAAGGACGCAATTTATGGTTCTCATGTGTGCAGGCAGGAATGAAGATAGAAATCTTGCACACGTTGAAGGGTATGAAGGAAAATCCTTCCGAATTATATTCGATTATTCCATAGAAATGTGGGAAGAAAAATACCTGTTTTCTGATGATCTCTACGAAAGGAAATCAACCACTATACGAAGATGGGAATGCTCACTCACCTTCTCACCCAATCTACAATCAACACCACTCTCACAGTGTCCTATAGAAACGACTTCGGCTTCAACTGTAGATGATGAACTCTTGAACTTCGTAGAACTCTGAAAATTTATAACTCTTTTGTGCTCAAATTCTTGTTGCTTTTTAAAACTCTTTATAGATTTCTTCTTCCCCACGACCTTAGTGAATAAATATAAAAACAAATGTACTCTAAAGTAATAAAAACAAATATATATTTATTTATTTATTTATTTATTGTTTTTGTGATGAGAGATATATGAAGTACAAACTAAAAGAATAACAATGAAACTAATATGGTCGTGGAAAAAGGACTTTACCACTTGAATCTTCACAACTTATATTGTCTCGGTATCATAAACTTCATAAAAATCCACTTGTTTTAATTTTTCGCTTTTGTACTTACTTTTCAACTAGGATATAGAATTTTGCTCCTTGTAGTGTTGCTTATAAACCTGAAACATCTTCAACTTTCTTAAAATTTGTAATCATACGCTTGTTAATGATGATATGTTTCTATGGACCTGTTGTTGTCGAGAAAAATAGAGTGGTGCCAACTGCAAATCAGACACAAGGTAAGATTTTTTCGCAATTCTGATATCACCCTCGTGATTGATAGAATTAGCACTCAAGAGATCAAAGTAGTGCTGAAATGGTGCGAGGTTGGGTAGCTCATCATTCTACCCGAAATTTACGCAGATGAAACACTCTAAACGGACAATTGAAGGTTTGGTGCCTCACTCAGAGTATTGAATGATCACAACTCTAATAGTGAACTCGCCACCGGCGGTTTAAGTCCTTTTTTGTCATCTCCAGCCTCTCAACAACTAAGCACCCCGAATATAGTTCTATAATACTTCTAAATTCAGTTATTTCGGTGAGAACTTCGTATGTAAACGTACCTATAAGTATACTAAGTGACTCTAAAATATCTAAAAGTTGGAGGTTTTCATGCAAATAATTTGAAAAATTTCTACCTAAAAAGTGAGTACTTAAGAATTCTATATGCTTAACTCCCCCACACTTAAACTTTACATTGTACTCAATGTAAACTAACTCATCCAATGTAAAATCAAGATGGGAAATCCTAAAATGGCATAAAACAAGCAATCAAAAACTAAAAAGATAAGGTGAAGGAAACAAATCTAATGCGTTGACTCCCATGAAGTAAATGATACTTGTTTCCCTGCAAAAAGAAATAAAAACAAAAATCCTACTAATATACAATAAACATGATCCAAAACATTGTTAGTCTTGATAGACCGGGTCTTCGAGGAGGACAGTTTCCACCTCGGTGTTCTTAAGCTCTAAATATGGTTTCACTCTTTGTCCATTTACTTTGAAAACATTACCAGATTATCTATTCTCAAGTTCGAGAGCCCCATGAGGGAAAACTTCTTTGATATAATACGGGCCTGTCCAACGAGATCTTAACTTACCAGGAAATAAATGCAACCTAGAATTATACAAGAGAACTTTCTGTTCAGGTTCAAACGACTTTTGACTAATCGATTTATCATGAAACGCTTTAGTTTTCTCTTTGTAAAGCTTTGCATTTTCATATGCATCATTCCTAATTTCTTCTAACTCATTGAGTTGAAGTTTATGGTGATTCCCAGCTGTAGAAAAATCAACATTAAAGGTCTTAATTTCCCAGTAGGCTTTGTGTTCTAACTCAACAGGTAAATGACAGGCTTTTCCATAGACAAGTCTAAAGGGAGACATACCAATGGGTGTATTATAAGCAGTCTGATATGCCCAAAGTGCATCCAGTAACCGTGTAGACCAATCTTTACGATTAGGATTAACTGTTTTCTCTAATATCTGCTTAATTTGTCGGTTAGAAACTTCGACTTGACGACAAGTATGGGGATGATATGGTATAGAGACCTTATGTGTAATGAAGTACTTACTTAAAAGTGTCTTAAAAGATCTATTACAAAAATGTGATCCCATCACTAATAATGGCTCTAGGGGTACCAAATCGAGAAAATATGTTTTCTCTAACGAACTTGATCACAACATGGCGATCGTTCGTCTTGGTAGGTATGGCTTCTACCCATTTAGATACATAATAAACCGCTAATAAGATGCAGACATTACCATTTGAAGTGGGAAAAGGTCCCATGAAGTCTATTCCCCATACGTCAAATATCTCAACTATCAATATGGAGATTAACGACATCATATTCCGCTTAGTAATCCTACCTAACTTTTGACACCTATCACAACTCTTGCAAAACTCGTGAGAATCATAAAACAAAGTTGGCCAATAAAATCCACATTGCAGAATTTTTGCAGCAGTTTTATTAGCACTAATATGTCCACCACAAGCATAAGAATAGCAAAAAGTGACAACACTCCTAACTTCATCATTAGGCACACATCTACGTATAATCTGATCAGGACAGTACTTAAATAAATATGGATCATGCCAAAAGAAATGCTTAACCTCATCTAAAAATTTGGTTCTATCTTGTTTCGACCAATCTTCAGGTATTTGACCAATAACAAGATAATTAACAATATCCGCATACCAAGGCAAGTGAGAAATAACAAACAATTGTTCATCAAGGAATGTTTCATGCATAGGTATGACATCATCAGAAGACTCTAAAATGATCCTAGAAAGGTGATCTGCTACTACATTCTCGGAACCCTTCTTGTCCCGAATTTCTAAATCAAATTCCTGTAGCAAAAATATCCATCTAATCAACCTAGGTTTAGTATCCTTCTTAGTTAGAAGGTATTTTAAGGCAGCATGATCAGAGAAAATAATAATCTTAGACCCTAAAAGATAAGGTATAAATTTCTCTAAGGCAAACACAATCGGCAAAAGTTCTTTCTCAGTTATAGAGTAATTCAATTGTGCATCATTCAAGGTCTTACTAGCATAGTAAATGACATGTTGTGTTTTATTCTTGTGTTGTCCTAAAACATCTCCAACTGCATAATTAGAGGCATCACACATAATCTCAAATGGAAGACTCCAATCAGGCGGTTGTATAATAGGGGCAGAAGTTAACAGTAATTTCAGCTTCTCAAAAGCTACAATACAAGTTTCATCTAAGAAAAAAGTAACCTCCTTACCTAGAAGGTTTCATAAAGGGCGTGAGATCTTACTGAAATCCTTAATAAAACGACGATAAAAACCTGCATGACCTAAGAATGATCTAACTTCCGTAACCGTACGTGGGGGTTTCAACTTATAAATCAAATCAACTTTAGCTTTGTCTACTTCTATTCCCTTGGAAGAAACAATATGACCTAGAACAATTCCTGAATGAACCATAAAGTTACATTTCTCCCAATTCAATACTAGATTCTTCTCCTTGCATCTCACTAAGACAAGAGTGAGATGATGGAAACATTCATCGAACGACGACCCGAAAACAGAAAAATTATCCATAAAAACTTCAATAAACCTCTCTACCATGTCTGAAAATATGCTCAACATACAACGCTGAAAAGTAACGGGTGCATTACACAACCCGAAAGGCATACGTCTATATGCAAATGTACCAAAGGGACAAGTAAACATGGTTTTCTCTTGGTCTTCAGGGGCAATAAGGATTTGGTTATAACCGGAATAACCATCTAAGAAACAATAATACCTATGTCCAGCTAACCTCTCTAGCATCTGGTCAATGAATGGAAGAGGAAAATGATCTTTCCTCGTGACCTTGTTCAACTTCCTATAGTCAATACATACTCGCCACCCGGTGGTCTGTCGGGTATGGACCAATTCATTACTTTCATTCTTAACTACAATGATTCCTGATTTCTTGGGTACAACTTGAACGGGGCTGACCCAAGTACTATCGGATATCGGGTATATGATACCTGCATCTAGTAGTTTTAGAACTTCCTCTCTCACAACCTCTTTCATGTTAGGATTCAATCTACGTTGCATTTCTCTAGACGTTTTAGTATTTTCCTCCAAATAAATATGGTGCATGCAATCACTAGGACTAATACCTTTCAAATCTGAAATTGGCCAACCTATAGCCATCTTATGTTTTCTAAGGACATCTACCAATTTGCTTTCCTGTTCTAATGTAAGATTAGAAGCAATTATAATAGGTAAAGTGTCCGCAGAGCCTAAGTAAACATATTTCAGAGTGTCAGGCAATGGTTTAAGGGTCAAGGTCGGAGCTTTCTCGAAAGATGGAATAAGTCGAGATTCGGGTAGGACTAGAGGTTCAATTTTAGGCTTCCATTTATTAGTGTCTAATAGTGGTGTGGAGTCTAACAAGACGTTGACTTCACAAATAACACTTTCATCATCAAAATCATGCCCAAAGTGCGCTAAACAAGCCTCTAATGGATCATCTATATAGTTCTGCAAATAATTATCATGGACTATTTCATCAATTATGCAAACAGTTTCATGGTTGTCAAGATCAGGAGGAGAACGTGCGACATGAAAAACATTCACTTCCATTTTCCAACTACCAAAAGTAAGTTCCATAATACCATTCCTACAATTTACGATTGCGTTAGAAGTTTCTAAGAACGGTCGTCCTAAAATGATAGGAATGTGACCACTAGGGTCTGTCACAAGTTGGGTATCAAGAATTACGAAATCTACAGGATAAATAAAACTATCAACCTGTACAAGAACATCTTCTACTACTCCTCTAGGAATTTTAATGGACCTATCATCCAATTGGAGTGTAACACTAGTGGGTTTCAAGTCACCAAGTCCTAATTGCTCATACACAGAATATGGCAAAAGATTTACACTACCCCCTAAATCTAATATAGCATGTTCAATCTTGTGTTCTCCTATAGTGCAAGCAACAGTAGGACAACCAGGGTCTTTGTATTTGGGTGGTGTTTTCTGAGTAATGATAGATCTCACTTGTTCAGCAAGAAAAGCTCTCTTATGAACATTTAATTTTCGTTTCACCGTGCACATATCTTTTAAGAACTTAGCATACATATGAATCTGCTTAATGGCATCTAAGAGGGGAATATTGATTTTAACTTGTTTGAATACTTCTAAGATGTCATTAGGGCGGTTCCTTTCTTATGGGATACTAACCTTTGGGGGAATGGAGCGCGAGGAACATAAGTGTTTTCAGATTCACCTCTTTCAGTTTCATTGGTTTCTTTTTGTGTTAAGGGTATTTCCTGCGTTATACTAGGTGGGTTCCTATCTGTCTCCTTCTCTTTAGGGTCACTAACATGGTTATCGATGACACGGCCGCTTCTCAAGGTAGTGACGGCCTGGACATGACCTGAGGGATTAGCACCAAGTGTGCTTACCTCATAAGACCCCTTTGGGTTAGGCTGTGTTTGACTTGGGAACTGTCCCTTGTCTCTCTCACTTATTTGGCTAGCAAGCTGACCTATTTGTCCTTCTAAGGTTGTTATGGACCTTGCAGTGTTCTTTTCTATATTGTCTAGTTGTTTTTGGGTGGCCTGCATAAA
>JAJJMC010014301.1:1506905-1522903 GCA_023531435.1 Papaver californicum | reverse complement strand
GTTAGGGTGTCTTGCCCACTCTGGGTTGTACGTATTGGAATAAGGGTTAAATCTACGACGATTATCTTGGTAGAGATCATGTACTAGTTCTCCACCATCGTCATGAATGACTTGGTCTACAGACTCAACAAAAGGTTTAGATTTAGCATTTTGTTGAATCTAAACCTGGGTTGTACGTTAGATTTGCTAGGTTTAGATTTGCTAGAGTCTGACTCATTTTGTTTAGAAAGCCATGTCAGGCTAATTCTCTTGTTAGGGCGAAAGGATGAACTTGTAGAGATGGTTTTCTTTGTGTTTCAAACTTAGGGTTTTCAAAACTTAATGTTAATGTTTTGTCTCTCTCTCAACGTTTTATCTTTCTCAATAATTTTTCATGCTCTATGCCACTATAGTGCATCGTTTGATTAGTAGAGGAACTCGTTGAAACCCTACTTTAAACCGTTTTACGAATATTCTTTGACTCTTTATGTCACGTATAATTAGTACTTCGAAATTCTACCTTAGGTTGAGAACAAACAATTCTTTTTGAAAATTCTTTCTTCGATTCTTAAACAAAATCTTCCGTGTATTAGTAGTTAGATTTGCTATTTTACATGAGTCAGGTCCAATACAAAAGATGTAAATTTTTGAAGATTTTGTGTACCAACAGTTGTGAAGATTCAAGTGAAAAAGTCATTCTTCATTGAAAAGTAAAGTTTATTGTATTGTATCATTCATTTTTGTTTTGTTTCATATTTTGTATCAATCTTAAAAACAAAACAAAAAAAAATCAAAAAATTGAAAATTAAAAATTCTAAAAAAATAATTATGTAATAATTTTATTAGGAAAAGCCATGGAGAAGAAAAAAATTAAAAAGAAGTTTCAAAACAACAAGTGATCGAAGAAAAATAGTAAAATTCTACAAGTTACAAGAGTTTATCATCAAGGTTGAAGTCGAAGACTGAAGTTAGAGTTGTTTCCATTGAACACCATTAGAGAGTTGTGATACTAGAAGGTGAGAGTATGTTCCCATCCTCATTTATGGTCGATTTACTTAGAAATCATCAGATTTATTTTCCTTTGAGATCATTAGAAAAAGATTTTGGTTTCATATCTTCATATCAAAAAGTGTTACCATTAATAGTGAGTAAGTATTATCTCTTCAATCCAGCTTATACACCGGTGTGACCCTTAGAATCTTTTTTCTGAGTGCAAATTTATAAAACCCTATGGAGAGGCAGAGTCAAAGAGAAATGCTTATTCGTTTGCTCTGTTAGTCCGATGTCCATCAGGCAAAAAACATATTTGGCACTGGTTCAACTCGTCATAATATATCTCTCATTTATTAAGCGTATATTAGCATGTTTTTTCTCTGGAACTTCTAATTACTTGACATTTGGAGGAGAAACATATATCCTCTTAGCTCTTCGGATACTTATGACATTAGAAGTTGGAATAAAAGGTTTTGTGGGTATACCTCTTGTAAACCCCTCGTCTTCTAAGGTCACCTAGGAGTTTAACGGCTTGCTGCATGTGCTAAGTGTAGTCGTGATTCCTACGAAAATGAGTTAATTTTTTGTTTTCTAGATTTGATTTGATGGAGGACTAGCAAAATATAAGTTTGGGGGTATTTGATAGACACACTTTTGTGTCTTATTTGAACTCATATTTATATTGATATTACTTCCTTTTTGTATTAATAATGTTATTTTAATTATTTGTAAGTATTTTTGTGAAATAAACAATTGTGGAAAAATTGGCTCAAAAGGTTATAAAGGCACCTCGAAAAGTATTAAAGGAACCTAGAGAGTTGGATAAAGGCACCCATGCCTTGGTTAGGGACGCGCACCTTCCTCCATTTCAAATTGAAAATTGGAAGAAAAATTTACTCTCTCTTTACCTATCGAATCTGTGTGAATTGGCAATTGATTTCTGGAGATATTCTAGGAGTTTAAGACAAGATATTCTTTTGTCTTCTATAAAAGAGTTATACTTGATAAGGGAACTCCATAAAAACCAAGAAAATAAAAGAAATCTCGATTCCCAGTTCACGTGAGAATATGGAATTTCTAACTCTGGTAACAATTTATATTTATCCTTTTCAATAAGGGGATTTCAGAGGAGATTAGGAAAGCATGAAGATTTTTGGACAAGAATATATCCTTTTCAATCTCAGAGTTAGCTATTGGAAGAAAAAAAATAATGGCCGAGATTTTCTCTCATTAAAACAAGAGATTCTTGAAGATTTGTAATGATATTTGACGTGGTATTGAATTTCTAGTATAAATAGGAAGTCGAAGTAGACATTTGAGGAGGATGACTGCTGCCAGAAACACAAGATCCGAGAAAAAGTTGCTGCCAACCAGGTCATGAAGGAGGAAGAACAAGAAGAAAACACAGTTTAAAGTTTAAACCTGTCATTAAAAACCGTTGCCAAAGCTATGGAATATAAAAGTCAAGGCAACAGTTTGGTGAATAATATCTACGACAGTTCATACTTTTAATACACTGAAATGGTCAGTTCTTCTTCGTAAAACTCTTGAGGTGTGTCGTTAAATCGATAAAGAAATAAAGAAAATTTGTGAGTTTTTCTTATTCAATAAATTTAGTTGGTTTAATCAATTTTCTTTTGTTTTTATCCCTATGAGTAGCTCATCTTCTTTTCTAGGGTAGAGGAGAAAGCTGGTTTTGGTAAGTATTTTTAATATTTTTTTTTTTTGATATATTTACTCTATTATTTGTGTTATTCATGACTAATAATTTCTCTTCTAAAATGCTTTATTTTAATTGTTCTGAATGGTCTAAAAACTGTTGATCTTTTATAAGCGAAGGAAATTAGATTTTCATATAACGACTTAAGTCGTATTAATAAGTTTAAAACGTTATATCACCTTCTAAGACATGAATTGAGTTCAAAACTGTCTTCAGTAATTTGAGAGTAGATTTGAGATATTAAATTGTTAATTGTACAAATATCAAAAGTAGTGGAATCTAAAAACCCTAGACCTTTATTTTTCTGGTTAATTAATTTGTATAGTTATTTTATCTTTTTATTTATTTAAATTCAATAAACTCATCCAAAATATTTTCTTTGTTTTAGCACATAATTTGTTTATTAATTAGAAATAATATTATCAATCCCTGTGGGAACGAACCGTACTTTCCACTTCTACTTTGTAGACATCGTGCGATTGCGACCATAGGTTTTACGCTTATTACCAACTGGGCTTCCTCAATAACCCCAGTATGTTTCTTCAGTAAACATGAAATAGGCTTCTACAATAAGCCAGTCGAGCTTCCATATTAAGAAGGATTATGATTATGAAGTGGTCTGGATTCACTCAGTTTTTTGATAGACAAGTAATTGATGGAATTACAAATGGAATTGGTATTACAAGTTTATTTGTAGGAGAGGGGATCAAAAATATAAGGGGAGGAAGAATATCTTCTTATCTATTCTTCTATTCTTTTTTTTTTTTAATTTTTTATTATTCATATATGTACTATTTGAAAATGGTACAAACATTACCCCCTCTTAATTCTCAACTCTCGTTGACGAATTAAGAAAATTTAAATCTAAACTACCTCATCTCGCATAAAAAGACGCCCCTAAACTCCTTGTAGAACCAACACTTGATATGAGCTTGGCATTGGTGAACAATTTGTGCTTCAAAGATATGGGATGGTACAATAAAATTATTACATAATTATTACATGTGTAAATGGGGCGTGAAACTAGCCATACGCTCGTTAACCTTCTACACGTGCAGGTGGTTCGTGTGGATAATAAAAACGGGCGCGTGTGTGGAGTAATGCCTGCTCCATCAGGCGGTGTGCTAGACGAACGCACGTTAGTATTTTTGGTGACTGTGCACCTCTTTCTTTGTCCGCGATTCACTACTCATAAGAAGAGTTCGTTCTTATTCAATCGTTGTTAATGTTTAATTATCTGTATTCCTTTTCAGTCAGAGCCAAAATTTCGACCACCTATGTCAGAAGTGGTGCAAGCACTTGTGAGGCTAGTTCAACGTTAAAATATGAGCAATAATACTTCACGATGGGTAGATAATGACTCGAACCAATCTGATTATTATTGAGGAGCATACAGATCAAGCAAACTGTGTACGTATTCTGGATTGTCTTGTAAGGTTAGACATGTCGATAAGGTTGATTGAAATAACGCGCGTTACCTTAGGCACACGCCCACAACAAACGTTGTCTTAACCAGATGCCCAACACGAGCGTTACTCTAAGCGAACGCCTGAATACCAAGCGTGCTTCTGGCCTTATGCCCCGATGGACGTGCTTTTGGGTGAACGCTTCATCAGGCGGCATTCTGGTTTACACCTGGATCAATGAAACGAATGTCTAGCATTACGCCTTGCACGAGACGGAGAGACAGCGTCACGCCTGGTACGAGACGCACGGTTAGCTGCACACTCCATCATAATCTGCTTTGGTCTAGTTCTGGGATAAAAAATGATCCGAAACAGTAACAAAAGTGGATCAAAACCCAAATTTGATCGCACCACTGTGATCCATTTTGGGCGGACCAAAGATCAAATTTAAGTTTGGTCCGGGATTTGATCCCACTGTGGATGCTCTTAAGCCCCTCGCTAGACGAGTCATATGTATATGGGTCTAAGTTGGTGACCCAGCTTGGAATAACACGTGAGTTTGGTGGTGGACCAAACTAGGTTTCAATAAGAACCCAAAATTGGCATCAGAGAGGCGCTCGAGTTGTCGTTACCTTTTGAAGCAACTGCGAATAGTCTCCGACCAAGCTTCATGATCAGCTAGCCATGGCTCCGTAAATGATATTCCAAGAACCATGAAGCTTAGTTGTTAAGCATCTAGAGAAGGGAATATGGTTCGAATATGGAATGAATTAGGTTGCAGTTCGAGCATAACTTTAACTGTGCCGCTGTTGATTGATGAAGAAGAACAAAAGTGATGATTTTTAAATGTTGATTGGTGTATGGATGATGGTTTTAATCCGAATTTAACTCTGCAGGAACTCGAGAAGGCTTAGAAGCTATAAAATTTTAAAGCTACAACAAAGGAAAAGTGGCACATAGCATGTTTGAGTTACTGCCTGAGTGACCCTTTTCATTTTTTGCATCATCTTTTCAGTCTCCTTCTTTATGACGGGCATCTCTAGCAATAAACTTCTTATCAAGACTATACGCAACTGCAGCAGCGTCTTTGGTAGTTTGACGCTGTGAACCATTGGAGTATGCAATGCATTAGCAACAACCCTCTTTATAAAAGAACCAAGTTAAGTTTCTATAGTCTCACGTACCTTAGAGATATTTCTTCAGCTGACAATTGGTTCACTTCACCTTTGTACGTGACAGTAAACATGGGGTTTCCAGCTGGTCAAGCAATAAATTTGAAAGCCACATCTTCATACCCATTGTTCTTGTTCCCATGTGAATTCTGGAACCTTTCATAAACTTCAATCTGTAACAAACCAATGGTAGTGAACCTAGCATATAGGATCTGTTCGTTTCATTGTTCGTAGCCATTGTGCAACCGCTCTTCTCAATTGCGTGAGATTTTATCCCTGCTATGCTCCATGAATTGAACTAGATGGTATGCAGCCTTCGTTGGGACTACTAAAGCAAGGTGGTAAGCGAGTCAATGATGTTAACCCAACCTTCCCTGACCTTTTTTGTTTCATGCTAGCTTATCTCCATAAGTAAGTTGTTGTATTTGATCCGCATACAAATCTCCTCTTCTTGTTATATTTCTAAGGACACATAGCCGCCCTAGAATTTGATTCCCCCTTGTATTTAGGAATTTTAATCCTAATGAAACTCATACTTTTAGAGTTTGTTTCTTGCGCAACCTCTTTGGAACTCTTCTTATGTACTTTGTTAATAAAAGTAGCTAGATTGCTTTCTTTCTTCAAAAAATTAGATTACTTCTAGCTCTTAGCCTGTATAAGACTTGCTTCTCTTTTTCTTATTCGTTTTTTTTTACTTCTTGTTTTTTACTGTTCTATTGGATGCATCTTTGTTCGAGCCTATTTTTGCTTAACATGTTGTTGGCAGTTACAATTTACCTAGAAAAGCTCATAGCATGAACAACTGCGGTTCATCTAACATGGGACTTATGCCTGTTGCTTGTCCTTTAACTCTCTGAACTCCTCAAGTTCTCCTTAAATTGTCTATTTGCTTATGTACTGACATGCTCTTCGTGTAACTCTTTTGAAGGTTAGAATTTTCATGGCCATAAGTGTCCTTGATCCACTTCAAAATCTTGATTCTGTTGTGTCCTGCTTGCCATCGTCTTTTGAAGGTTATTAGTTCCAGGATCATCAAATTGATTGGCAGAGATAGCAGTACCAGATTCTAGATGCTGCTCCTGATGTCAATTGAACTTAATCATCTTTAGAAGTTCAAGTCTCTACATTTTGATTTGCTTCAAAAGCTCGCTCCTTTATTGCTACAAGGTTGTCCATGATAATAGTGGTGATGACATGTATGGTCCATTCATATAACATGGTTGTTGTGTTGGTAAGGCATCCTGTGTAGGTGAAAATATTGATGTTGATGCTGGTACTGGTGCACATGTCTTTATGTCTTGAGCAGCAGCATTATCCTCTCCAAGCTCTGAAATTATCGATGATTCATCATTACTTTCTATAAAATCTGCCTCGAGAAATTTAACAAATCTTGTTGTCACCATATATCTCGTTGGCGGTGTCTACGTCAATACCACTGTTAGGATCTGGGGCAGTTGATGTCTCAGTTCAAAGCCTCTTGTTCCGGACGAGTCGCACTGTACTTGGTTGATTGCCTCCTTGTTCAAAAACCTGGTAGCTGACCTGTCCATATTGAAGGGTGGTAAGCTCCTAAAATCTAAAATATACTAAAGTTCTTTGTATATTGTAGTTCAAAGGATCAGATGCAGTGGATTATCGTCGGGTAGCATTGCTTGCCATTCATCCATATTGCACGCCCTTCTAACCGACACATGCGAATCCATAGACCAGTGGGATATATAGATGTGTGCGTCAGTTCGTTCGCCTGGTAAGACGAAGATTTAAATACCTCTTCTGAAATGGTGCCAATTTGACTTGAAGAGTCTACTTTACATTGCAGTTAAGCTGTTGCGGATCACTTGGGAGTTGATGTTGATGTTCCTTCTGTGTTTGAGATTTCCAAGGATTTTTGTTCCTATCTTGTCACTACGTAGCAGGTACTTTGTTGCATCTTCCATGGATTGCCAAATTAAATCATTAGAAAATTGATTATGAGCTTGATGGCCACATGGGCCTTCTCTGTCAGTCGTATAGCCTGACATACTAAAATTGTTGTGGATTTTAAAAATCTTAATTTAAAATACGTGTTCTTAATCGAATCTACTTTCGCTGCCTTTCACGTGAGTGATAAAATTCTTTATTGTACGTCGCCCGAGACGTGTAGTCAGTCTAATTTATTGTGGATGGTGAGTTTTTGACAAGGGATGGAATTATAAAATTTTCTTCTGCAAAGCAGCATAAATATAAAAGGGTATGTGAATATCTATGCTATATGCCTAATACTATACCAAAATATGGAACAACTGTGTCTCTACTTATATTCCGCAAGCGAATTAAGAGTACAGATTCTCTTCAAATATTCTAAACTGGCCTTGCATCTTTCTAATTACTTATAATATCCATATCATATCGAACTAGTCTTAAGTCGTATAAATTCCACGTCTGAATTCCTTGAACTTGCTTCGAATGCGCATTGATGTTCCAGTAACATCCATAAAATACGAGAATAGCTAATGCTTAAACTTAAAAATACATTCTAGCTTAGCGCTTCATTCGCAACGAATGCTTCTCAAATTGCTCTTCTGACCTCAAATATGCTACTTTAGCACTTTGCTTAAATAGAAGCGACAAATTATGCACCACTCCTCTCGGACGCGCCACAATCAAGAAGTAATGCCTCAAAAGATACATTGAGCCTCTGAGCAGGGCTAACCCTAGCCTTTTCTCCTATCAGTGCCAAGTTAGCACTAGCTATTTGGCTTAACACCACATTGACACTAGTTAGCTACAGTAGTGCTAAACTTTCCTAGCGCTAACCCTAGTACCTGAGAAGCGCCAACTAACCTAACATGGTCTTTGCTAGCATATCTTGGCCTAATGAGGCCTTAGCTAGCACGTCACTAACTTAGCACCTTGAGTCTAGCGCTAAAAAGTGCTAACCCTAACCTTAGTGCCAAAAGGCACGAACTCTCTTGGCTAGCCTGACGTATCCCCGAGTACCATCCTCATTTGGATGAGGCGTCCTTGAGCAACGGCCCTGCCAGCGCTGACGCGTCCCCAAGAACTAGCGCCAACATCCTGACGTGTCCCTAGGCTCGAACACGCCCCTAGCGCTGATGCACCTTAGATCGAACATGCCCATAGCTCGAGCACGTACCTACGCTCGAGCACGTCACTAGGTTCGAACATGTCCCTAGCGCTGATGCACCTTAGCTCGAGCACACCCCAGCTCCACCTAGCACGTCCCTAGGCTCGAGCACGTCCCTAGTAGCTGATACTCCCCTAGCTCGAGCAAGTCTCTAGCTAGCACGTCTCTATCCTAGCACATCCCGTGGACAATACACCGTTGGTCTAGTGCGTCCATACTTAGCGACGTAGCACAAGAAGTCTAAGAATAATATTTGACCTAATTGAGGTGCTAACTTCGAACCTCCTGACACTAGATTTCTGACCCTAGCTAGAAACAATGTATGTTGGCCTTACTCCTGAGAGGTTATCACCTTAGCCTTTTGTGTTAAAAAAGTTAGCACATTATCATTTGCGCTAGGTAGCTAACAATATCTTTGGCAGCTGCGTCTCTCAGAAATACGCCTTTCTTTTCAATATTTTCAAACACCAAATCTTATATGAATTCTAGTAGGTCTCCTTGCTTAAGAATCCCTCTACAATATTTGGCCTAAAAAGCCTCTCAGATTTATGCTAAGTCACTTATAAGCTAATACTTAGCCGTTAAATGTGTCATGTCACTCCCAAGCAAGTACATGACTACTGAACTTCCCAGACTCGACACTAATTAGTTTGATTATCAATTTAGCAAGTTATGAAACTTGCCTCACTGACTTAGCAAGTCATTTGACTTGACTTGACTTGACTTAATCAAAACAATAATGTTATGACTCCACTATTTCCACGAGATATCAAATACAACACATGGGAGGATTCTCATTGGGGTATTGGTCTGGCGGTCTACGGAAATCATACGTTGTGGCAACACATCCATGAACAAGAAGGTAACGAGTAGTGGGAGGTTATAGAGAAGTTGAGAGGATGAGGAATAGTGGTCAGATAGGTCTCCCCTACTTTCCGGGCACCACTCCACTATAATCTCCACAATCATCACTTCTCTACCTCTCTCTAACTTCCACGACTTACGAGAAATCAGTGTATCTCCTTCAAACTATAAATAGATGATTCTCATCGATTCGAAACAGAACAGGCAAGACAACAAGTCAGGAGAAACTAAACATACAAAAATAGCGATTCATCTCAGAGATAATCCTTTCTTCTTCACACACTACCTATCACACTGATATTTCTCAACCTTTTTTGTTTCCCTCCCCTAAGACCTATATTAATCCTTTCCATCTTTGTAATCGAAGCAGGACGTAACGGCCATTTCTTGGTTTAGGCTCGTCATGTTCGAGCTTGATCTCTCGAACCTACTTGAAAGTACGAATTTACCGTACATTTGTTTTCACCCTAAAACAATTGGCGACCACAGCAGGAGATCAACCTCTCGGTTAAAAAAACCAAGTTCTCAATTATTCAAGATGGTCGGTCTCAGACTAGATCTTACAATCACTGATCCCAACTCCAACCCTTCCGGCACCAAGGGTAATTTTCTTGATGGTGCTCTTTCAGAAAACAACGGCGCTTCTAATGATCTTCGCTCTAACAATGTGATGGTATTAGAAATATTTCAGATCCAACACCACTCACGATGGTTGAGCTTGAGCGGAGACAAGAAATTATATCAAGAACCCTAGCAAGGCTAAAAGACTCACAAAACTTTATTCTTGATTTCTTTCATCTACTAACAGAAGAATTAGGGCGCATTGTTGTTTTCAGAGAAGACTTACCATCCCTGGAGTTGGAGACTCCTTCCCAAACAAACGTGCCTTCTCCACACCACATCAGGAGTTTCACCACCTATGAGAAGTCAGTGAATCAGGAAGCAAAACCACCTGGTAGAAAACTTATGCGAAATTCTACATTTCTCGAAACTCCATCACAGAGACACAGTTGCTGCTATGAACCGTGTTGCTACTGATGCACATCTGATCCAGCTCTCTGAAAAGATACTAGAAATACCTTCGTCTTATCACCTTTTTATGAATAATGTCACATTCACCGAAGAAGACATGATGGCTCAAGAAGGAAGCAACCGAGCATGGTACGTGACTGCTTACCTCAACGACTTAGAGTTTCGAAGATCACTCATCGACATAGGCGTTGCGGCCAACATAATCACTCTCAAGACCCTTAAAGCTGCAAAGTTCCGGTCGAACAAGATTGTACACTGTCCTATTGTGATAAAAGACTTCGAAGGGAATCACACTAGCACTTACATACATGTTTTCTTAGGGCTCAAGATGGGACCTATTCGATCAAAAGTTAAGTTTCATCTCATTGAGAAAGAACTGGAATATCATATGATACTGGGAAGACCATGGCTTCATGAAAATAAGGTCGTCCCTTCGACTTATCACCAATGGATGAAGACCGTCTATAAGAAAATAATCTGAATTCCGGCGTCTTCATCTCCTTATGATCCTGTTTGTGGTGCCGAGTTATTCAAATCAAAGATCGATGTGCTTGAATTCTCTGGCAAGATCCACAGAACTCCATTGCCTAGTTGGACAACTTTGGAAGAGTCCGATAGGGAACTTTCTGTAGCCAAGGAAAGAGGTAAATTTTCAATGAATCTATCTACTAATTTTAATCACAATTCTCTAGTGACTACCAATGCACCAAGTCACGCTCATAGCAAGAAAGAACATAATTTTGTAACGAGTTACCGAAGGAAGAATTGTTTATCTTTGCCGCTGCTGTTAGAAATTAACAGGGGAGACTAGTGGAAGGTCTCCCCGTCCAGAATATAACCATAGCGCAAAGCCTGGACAAGATGAAATCCCGGATGTTCCACAACAATTACAAGATGGTACTGATTCCACCACAGACACCCTTGAGACAATCAACATCGGGACAGAAGAGGTCATCAGACCCATTTCCATCAGCTCCACCCTGTCGACGGAGGAACATGCGGGACTCATGTAACTCCTTAGGTATTATCAAGACGTGTTCGCCTGGACCTATGAAGAAATGTCGGGTCTTGATGGTAAGATGGTCACTCGCATTTACATATCATACCTGGTTCCAAACTTGTCAAGCAACAACCAAGATAATTCAGGCATGAAGTTGAGGAGCAGATCAAGGTCAAAATCCAGAAGCTACTCACAACAATCTTCATCAAACCCATCCAACACCCCACTTGGCTGGCTAACGTGGTACCTGTCAAGAAGAAAAATGGTCAAATTAGATGCTGCGTTGACTTTAATAACCTGAATAACTGTTGTTCCAAGGATGACTTCTCAGATATGCTCGTCGATGCGACTAGTAGATACGGTATGTTATCATTTATGGACGACTATAATGGTTATAATCAAATAAAAATGTCTGATAACGACGCCATCAAAACTGTATATCGAACTTCTAACAGAAACTTCTACTACACTGTGATGCCTTTTGGTTTGAAGAATGCCGGTGCTACCTACCAGCGAGCCATGACAACAATCTTTCATGGCATGATATACAAGCAAGTAGAAGACTATGTTGATAATGTGGTCATCAAATCCAAAACACGAGCAACTCACCTGGAAATTGTGCGACAAGTCTTTGAAAGGTGTCGTGAATACAAATTGAAGATGAACCATTTGAAATGCGCCTTTGGTGTCTCCTCTGGTAAATTCCTTGTGTTTTAAGTGATGGCAAAGGGAATCAAACTAGATCCAGTCAAGAGTCAAGCTATCACCACCATGCCTCCGCCAAAGACTGTGAGAGAACTTAAGAGATTTATGGGAAAGGTATCTTATATCAGACGATTCATCCCAGGACTAGCTCAATTTGTCGCTTTTTTCACGCCAAGGGGAAAATTATGTCTGGTCCTCTGCTCAGTAAGAAGCGTTCATCAAAATCCGACAATTATTATTATCTCCATATATCATGAGGCCCCTAGTCAAGGGACCCCCCTTTCTTTTATACAAGGCTTCAAGTGAGGTCGCTACGGGGGCCCTCCTCGCCCAAGAAGACGAAGAAGGAGTTGAGTGTCCGATCTACTACATCAGTCGGTCATTAAGAGACGCAGAACTCATATATCCTAAAGTAGATAGGGCGTGCCTGTCACTAGTACATGCCATCCAGAAGCTCCGGCATTACTTACTTTCAAGCAGGGGTGTGCTGGTCGCCAAAGTTGACCCCATCAGATTTCTACTTTCAAAACCGTCCCTAATAGGCAGACCTGCTAAGTGCTTACTTCAGATGTCATAGTTCGAGATAGCATGCGTCTCCCCGAAAGCAATCAAAGGACAAGCAGTGTCATATCTACTAACGGCTTTTCCAGGAGAAGATATGACTGCAGTACATGAAGAAATACCCGGGGACTTCCCCAAAATCTCTATTGTTAAAGAAGAAGCATGGATGTTATACTTTGATGGTTCAACTACCCCAGTAACGATACCGCAGGAGCCGGTGTGGTACTGGTCTCTCAGATCATGGAAGTCTTCTCATACTTATTCAAGCTCAACTTCAAGTGCACCAACAACTCTACAGAATATAAAGCCTTCCCTACAAGTTCTCTCATTAGCAAAGAAAGCAGGCGCGACGCATCTGGAAATAAGGGGCGACTCAAAACTGATATTCAATCAGATGAATTGAGTTTACTCGCTTAAAGAGTTAACATTAGCTCCTCATAGAACAAAAGCTTAGAAATTCCTAACTCATTTCGCGAAGCCGTAGTAGTTCATGTTGGCCGAAGTAATAATAGACACGCCGACTGTCTCGCCACGTTAGCCTCCAAACTTCAATTTGAAGGAGCAGAAAAGACTGTAATGGTGTAGAGCCGCACTGTACCCTCGACGTGATTAAAACAATCCGAACACGAGAAAATACAGATTGGAGAACACCGATCATAGAAATACTCAGTAGCTCACTCCCTCAAAGGAAAGTCAGCCTCAAAGATCTGAAGAATTTCTTCTTACTCCATAGGGAACTATATCATGGGAATTGTTTATGTTTTTTTTGCTATTTATCTTGTGAATTTTTTATATTACGTTTGTCTTTTTTTTTTAGGTATTTTAGAGTCATTTGAGCAAAAGAAGAAAAAATAGACACAAAAGGGCAAAACTATCTTTTCACAAACAAGTGTTATTCGCAGCCGGTCATATGCTAAGGACCAACCAAGCCATTAAATTTGATTACTAGTCTTATTGAGGGGGCTTCCCATATGAAACTGTGGGGTGCTTAAATCCTCCCTATTATCTTTAACCTAAAACTGATCCAAGTCGAACAATGGGAAAGCATTTCTTCTTTAGGTCATTTGAGACCAATTCACGCCGGCTATCACTATGGATGGCAGAGAGGAAGAAATTGAATAAGCAGAGAAATGTGAAAATGGGTTTGCTTTAGAGATGAAGCTGTTTTAGTGGAGGTTGTTGTTACAGTGAAGACGGCGAAAGAGATTAATGGTGAGAATTGAAGTGGTGGTCACTACTAGTTGAGGAAGAGATGCTGATGTTCACTGCCAGTTGAAGATTGTTTATCGAGCAGATGGGTTCTTACTGATTTTGTGATTGAGATAGAAAATGTGGAAATGAATCTGGGTCTGCTCGAGATGAGAAGGGTTTGTGATGAATCTTGGGTTTGAGTGAAGGCGCTGTTGAAGATTGAAGATGGGTTTATAATGAATTGGGTTTAGTTTGTGATGGATTAGCTGGTGGTTGTGGTTGGTGATGAAAACAGCGAGAGATGCAGGGAAGAAAGGGGATCTGAGTTCATAGAGAGAAATCAGTGAGAAGGTGGAATCGAGTAATGGGTCTTGATATGTGTTGGTTCAAGAGAACATGGTAGATAAGAGACTTTGGGTAGTGAGAGTGCTAGCGAAACAGAAAAGAGAGTAAGATGAGAAGTTGAATATGGGTTTTGATTTTGATTTGGAAGAAAGGGTTGTTGCTGTTATGGAGAAGAACAAGAGATTGATGGTTTGAATCAGTGAAGATGCTGAGATGGTTGAACAGTGAGAAGATTGTCGCTGTTACTATTTGTTTGTGGCTTGAATGTAGTATGTGACAGTTTATCTGAATGAATGAATGTGTTAAAATTGTGCAGGGAAGGAGCTATAAATGGCCGTAAATTGGCCTGAAATCTGTCAGGAAACAGACTAGACTCTGCTGGATTTTTCTCCCAGTGAGTCGACTCACTGATTCAGATGATTCAAGTGAGTAAGACCCATTCAGCCGAGTCAGACCAGCTGCCTCGGTCGCTGACTCAGACCGTCAATAGACCGTTAAGTTTAACGTTGACCGTTAGTTTGACTCCGATAGCCGGTGACATTTTCTGGTCACCTAAACTGTTTTTCAGCGAATTTTCCAGTTGATTTCCGGCCATTTTTCTGGATCTCCGACGACCAAAACCTCCCTTTTTACTTAAGAAATTGAATCTGAATAACAATAATAACCTCCCGTGGAATCCTTCTTACTATTGTACTTAATCCATATTCTGTTTAAGTGAGAAAGTGAATATAAATTTGACGTGATACGACACACATTAAATTTTGGCACCGCTACCGGGGAGGAATAATGAATTGTTATTTTCTTTTTGATTTCGTGTTTTACTTTAGTTATTAACTTAGTTTGTGAGAATCTTATTTCAGATATTGATAGACACATTTTTTTGTCGAAATTGCGCTCGATTTTCTATTTTGATAGTGTTCTATTTTGTACTTTTTATGGTTTTTTGTGTTTTTGTAGATATTCTTGAGAAATAAACATTTGCAGAAAAATCGGCTCGAAAAGTGATAAAGGCATCCGGGAAGAATTGATAAAGACACTGACAAGTTGCATTGGGGGCACCTCCCTTTGAATTTTGAACTTACGAAAATGGCGGGAAAAAAAAAAAGTTACGTGAGAAGTTTCTGTAGACTATGTGTTGTGTATTTTTAGTGATTTGGAGTAATTAAAATTCACGCAAAGTGAATTAAACAACCTGGATAACATTAACACACGTCAACAATGAGTTTCAGCCGGAAAAATTGGACACGGGATTGAATCTGGACGGAAAACAAAGTTTGGGTCTGTTTCGGATATCATAAAATTTGAGATTGAATTGGACGTGTTCTTTGAGTCCTTATCGGTTAAGAAGAGTCTCTAGGGTTTACTAACCCTATAAATACCCAAGAGAGTCGAGGAGGAAGCGATCTAGATGTAGCCAGAGCACTGGAAAAAGTTGACAGAAAAATAGTTCCTGCTGCTGCGAAGAAGAAGAGGAGGAGGAACATAAGGCGCTGAAGAACTGTCGCTGATACTGTCGCTACTACTGTCGCTGACGCGGCTGCTGAAGCAGTCTTATATCAACAACACATACGGTCTGTACTTTATTTATGTTTCCTTTACCTTCTTCTGTAACAGCGAGAACACTTCTCTGTAACGCTTGTAAACGTGTCTGTTCTGCTGTGTTACCTGTATTTCATCATTGTAAGCACCTTTTGAGCTATGAAATATATTTTTGAGGGTGTTTCAAATACAATGATCTAATCACCATCACTGGGGCGCCGGAGGAAGCTTTTTCTCCAATAATTAAGTGGTAACTTCTATTTTATCTATCTATTTTAAAATTCTTTTATTATTAATTTCTTTGAATAAAATTGAAAAAATGGTTTTTCTCAAATAATTGTGTTTTCTTTTGATGGGTCATGCT